>MU223370.1:531263-547422 GCA_018584345.1 Thuja plicata | reverse complement strand
TAAAGTAAATGCACATTTAGATAACACAATAGACAACACCACAATTTGGTTACAGGGAAACCAAATGGTAAAAACCCCGGTGGGAATTAGCACCCACAATAAACTATACTTGTTTATAATAATCCCTATTAGAAGATCTTGCAACCCTGTTATGAGTTTTTCTTTACAATGAAATAAGTATAGTGACCTGGTTAAGGTTTTGACCCTATTAGGAGTCTTTTACAAATAACCCTGTTAAGGGTGAGGACTCACTGTCCAAAATCTCATTGCTTCAATGGTGAAGGCTACAACCTTCTATAGAATAGATATGCACTATATCTGATGATGAACTATAGAGTAGACCTGCTATCTTGATTAGTTCCAATGTAATGTAATCTTCCATTGCTTCTTCACATAGATCCTTGATGAATGAAACACAACTGATATTCTGCTCTGTACTTTTTCTATCTCTTTTCTTATCATTCACACTTGGAGTTCATCAAATGAACTACTATAAGTATCTTCTCCAAAGGATGTGATATTTTTCAGCTCAAGGAGTCCCTTCACTACTTCTTTAGTCGGCCATATCAACCACACAATCAGATTTGAATCACGCAACTCAAACTGGATGGACGCGACGCTTCACAAAGTCGGCTCCACCAAATCAACTCCAACATTACAATTCTAGTAGAACATGTTTTGCGCCTTTAGAGAATCATCTAGAACTCATAAATCAACATGAATACAAACATGCATATCCCAAAGATAGGCGCAACTCAAGAAATAATGTTATTAGGTCGACTCTTCTCAGATAGTCTTCTGTCGCTGTAACTATCATAACTGAATAACATAACTTAACTGAAACTTCATATCTGACTCGACATGAATGTAAATAGCATCTAGAGCATGTATACACCATGGAAATAAACATGCATAGCTCCATAACATATGTACTGATAATTGTATATAGAACACTACTATGTATTATATGTTGTCATCAATGAAAAACATACAATCAATTATTTGTATAGAAGCAAATCTCCAACATTTGATTTGTCTTTGAGAAACATAACAGTCGTCATTCTAGAATGATCATAAAAAAATAGAATGAAGTACTTCTCACCTGTGTAACTTTCTATTCCAATTGGTCCACATAAGTCAGTATGCACCAATTCCAAGACTTCTTCTGTATTGTAGCTATTGCTCTTGAAGCTTGTTTTTCCCATCTTCCCAATTTAACATTGTTTGCATATTGCTAGTTCAAGTTTCTTCAGAACATGAATACCTCCTACTCTTATGCTCTTAATTATTTTGATCAAGTTTCAAATTTTAGATGACACAACCTTTTATGCCATAACCATCTTTCTTTTACTTGTGCAATAAAACATGAACTTTCATTGAGCTCAAGATAAAATATATTACCTTTTGTTTGCCTGCCAGTTCCAACTAGGTTTCCTTTACCATCTAGGAGCTTGGCCTTACCATTCATGAACTCTACCTTGGAACTAATGTTATTCAACTATGCTACACTTAGAAAATTATGCCTTAGTCCTTCAACCCAATAAGCATTATCACATTTGATTCCTTATGTAAGAGCAATACAACCTTTACCTTTTACATAGCATGGTTCATCATTCACAAAACTAACACTCCCACCATCATAGTGTTCAAGATGTTCAAATTTGGTTTTATCACTAGTCATGTGGTGAGAACAACCACTATCAATTATCCAGGTGTCTTTCTTGCTAATATGATAATATAGTGTCATCTTTTCATTGTCTTCACTATCTGACCCATCCTTAATAGCAATGTAAACCATTTCATCTTCATCTTCATCACTATCAGAATCTTTAGCAATGTAAAAACATTTCTTACCTTTTTCCTTGTAGATTTTGTAGCTTTTGTAGTCTTTCTTGCCTTTATACTTGTTGAAATTTTTCTCACCTTTGTCTTCCTTGTCCGGACAATAAGGAGCAATGTGACCGACCTCATCACATGCAAAGAAAATCAATGGTATTCTTCCTTTCTATTGTCCTTTTCCTTTTGAAGCTCTCCTTGCAAGTAATGCTTCAATGATTTCTACATCCTCATCATTATAATCATCATCACTATCACTGTCAATCTATTTTCCTTTCATCTTTCCAAAAATTAATTTAGCTTTGAATGCTGACTCAAGATTGCTAGGATTAGGAGAATAATTGTCAAAGTTATCCAACTCAAAAGCTGATAATCTTCCAATCAATCCATCTAGAGTTATACCATTACTGCATCTCATCTCTTGAATAGCTGAAACTCTAATTGCATACATAGGAAGTAAAGATCTTAATACCTTGCTAACCAGTGTTGTGTCTTCAATTACTCCACCGACAACTCTGATGGCACTGACACTTTTCTTGATTCTTTCACTGTATTTTGTAATGTCCTTTCCTTTCATTTTAATCATATCAAATTGACCTCTGAGACTTTCTTCTTTGCCTCTCTTTACATTTGCATCTCCTCCATAGATATCATGTAGCTTGTTCCACATATCAAAGCCAGTAGGGCAGTCCTTGACTTCAGAAAATTTGGAATAGATGAGTGTAGAGGCTGTATCAATCATCATTATGTTATGATACTTCATTTCCACCATCTGATCCATAGACATAGGTCTCGATGGTTCCACATACTTTTGATCTAGGAATTGCAAACCAATATCTCCAATAGTAGATAGATGTAGCCTCATCAGATCTTGCCATGCATCAAAGTTTTCCTTGTTGAGCTTAGGGATCTCCCTTCTGTAAGACATCTGTGATCTATAGCTTAGGCCTTTAAACCTTCCCTGTAAGCACTTGCAGCTTTGATACCAATTGTTGGAAATGAGTTGAGTAACTGAGAGGGGAGGGGTGAATCAGTTACCACAAAAAAAATCCAAGTCCCTTAGATATCTTAAACAAATTAGTCACTGTTGCTCGGTTAACATAGATATTTCACTGTCACTCGGTTAACATAGAAAATCTTAAGATATTAAATGTGATTATCTTTAGTAATCAATTACATAAACATAAACCATAAAAAAAATGAAATGTACATAGATAACACCAATATTTAACGTGGAAACCCAATATGAGAAAAACCACCAATAACAACTAGTCATTGTTTTTCACTCTTCTGAAGTGAGCCCTGTTAGGAGCCAACCCTATTAAATGTTACAATAACACACTGTTAGGTGTGACTTGGTTAGAGGATTTAATCACCCTATAAGGAGTGGCCTTGTGAAAGGTCTTTAAACACTTCAATGTAGAAATATCACCTTGTTAGAGGATTTACAAAAGACTGTTAAGTCTACTCTGTTAAGAGATTTTATCACTACTATAATCGTTAGAGAGTAAAAATGAATTGACCTATTTTGATAAGAAACTGTCCTTACTGATTCAGATCTTTATTCTAGATTAAGTACTTGATCCTCATTGATTGGATATTATGTTGTAGTCCTTTGTATTCTATCTTCAATCAGAATCAAATCTGATTTCGCCTTCACTCTTCATATCACACTTCACATGAATTTCCACATCACTACTATTATCTCACACACTTCAATCCAAACTTGAACTTACATATATATGTTAATCCTTGTCAAGTCGGCATTGATATCCTTCCAAATAAATAATAAAACTCATGTTTGTCAGCTGCATATAACTAATTATCCATAAAATATAATCTACTATTAGTCGGCTGACACTAATAGTTCGCTCGGTCAATACTGAAATCCTTCAATGCCCGACCAACACTGCAATGCTCGAGTGAACTCAGTTAGAACTGAAAAGCACTTTGGTTGTTAGGAACTTGTGTGTCCCTTCTGTTTATTTTGTTAGTGTAGTTTTGTTGGACGCATATGCTTTGTAAGTCATCCCGTGAGTTTATTTTATTATCCCACATGCATAGGAAGTAATACTTGTCTAGATTATACTTAGTATATAAGTGTGCATTGAGACCTTTGTTGGTACCAATGAATTTATTGTATTAAGATTTGTCAAAGGAGGTTACCCTCTTGAAGTGGCCCATGATCAATAGATTCACTCTAATTTCTATTGCTGCTCTATATTTCTGTTATTTCGTGCATGTTCATCATATTGTTGCAGAAGGTTCCTCACATTGGTCATCTTCAATGCCCGAGAGAGCTTGACAAACACTGATTGTGCTCAGATAGGATTAGACATTTGTGTAAACATCACTATAATTGTGTAAACATCAATGAGAATACACAATTGAATAATTGTCATCAACAGTTGCATACTACACAACTTCATTACGATAGAGGTCAACCTTCCATTCGAGGTAGAAATTAAAGAGGAAGATGGTCGTGATCGGATAGATGTCCCGATGCTTGAGACATATGGGGTGAGCCAACTTGAAAGAGATGATTGAGGGAAATTTTGAGATGAAATATCAAGAAAGATGTGGGAAGACTACATATCTCAATCTTAGTGATTTGAATAAATACTATAAAAGTGTTTAAATTTGAATGTCAGATTTCATAATTTTCACAAACTGATATATCTACTTAAAAATTGATGAGTTCATTTTATATTAATATTTCTATCATATATTTAGTGCTCTCATGTTATAATAAATGTTGTTATATTTAATGTTTTCATGTTATATTAAATGTTTTTATGACATATTTAGTGTTGCCATGTTATAAATCCTTGTGCTTTTCATTGGATATGTTACATTTGCTCAAATTATTTAGAGTGGATACCATTTGCATTTTATATAATGATGTCAATGCATCCATGTGCTTTCCATTGGATATGTTA
The DNA here is from genome assembly GCA_018584345.1 of Thuja plicata. Taxonomy (NCBI): domain Eukaryota; kingdom Viridiplantae; phylum Streptophyta; class Pinopsida; order Cupressales; family Cupressaceae; genus Thuja; species Thuja plicata. Next base: position 542,647 of record MU223370.1, on the reverse strand, counting down.
TAATTTACATCATTAATAGTTGGTGTGTGTGATTCAGGTATGTTATACACAAATCTATTGATGAGCATGGATGCTGAAGTTCAAGTCAGCCATTCAACTTCTTCTTCTTGCAAGAAGGTTTTGTGGACCAAAGAAATGGAACGCTAGTTTCTCTACTTTCTCCACAAGAAAGTGCAGCTTGGAAAAAAAAGGCGAAGGGGGTTTCAAAAAATAAGCTTGGACCGCCATTGAAAGGAGGTTCAATGTGGAGTTGAAAATGAACCTATCCAAGGATAACTTCAAGAACAAGCTGAAAATGTGCAAGTAAGGGTATAAAGTAATGAAAGACTTGAAAAATACAAGTGATTTTGCATGGAATGACAGTACTAAATCTATGGATGTTGATGATAGTGTTTGGGATGAGTTATTGAAGGTAACATAGTCTTAAAATCTCTTCTTTTAAGTTGAATATATATTATTTACTAATGAAAGACAAATAATGAATTTAATCATTATGCCATCATGCAAAGAAAGGAATTTAAAAATGTTAGAGTGTATAAGAGGCAGTCATTTCAATACTATAATGAATTAGCCTTCATTGTTGGGAATGTCATAGTTGAGGGCACCACAACTACAACAGCTCAAGAGACAGAAGAAGGGAACCTTATGGACAAGGCCTTCAATCTCAATGATGAGGAAGATATCACTTATCATGACATCAATACTGCATCTTTTGAGACTGCTGCTGATTTGGTTGATGATAGTATCGATACACCTACATCGAATCAATCTAGTGCAAGCGGCTGAGAGAACCCTTCAACATCATCATCAAGGAGGCCAAAGAGGAAGAAGGGAAGCATGGTAGGTTCCTTGGATGCGATTTGTGAAGTGATCAGAGATATGAGTGCAGGCCTTAGAGAGCCTCTAAAAATGGATAAATTTGATTTGCAAAATGATGAAGTTAATAAGTATAATGCACTAAAATCCATCCCTAATCTTAGCGAAGGTACTATGCTTGATATATATATATATTTTTTGCTTGAACCTACAAGAGCCAGAGAGTTCTTGAGAATGAATGAATGAGAGAGAGTCACGTATATTAGAAGAAAGTTTGGAGGACTCTAGTTTTTCTAATGTTATCATTGATTTTTTGTATATGCTAACAATGAAGTGTCATGAAACCTTTACTTTCTGATCATAAATTGTATCCCAGAATTGACTATGTTGTCATGTAATTGCTCCTTGGATTGACATTCTTGATGCTTCTAATGTATTTCAAACACATGCTTCAATCTTAATTTGGGGCTAGCAGATATGAAGATTTATTATTTTCATGTGTAGTTAGGTTGCAAAATCTTTTGATAAAATTATGTGTTTATTTGATCCATGTTTCAAATTATAACTAGTGATTCATCACTAAAAAGGATATTCATAATAGGTAGAAGTATTCATAATAGTTAGGTGTTTTAAAATATTATAATGTCAATTTGCTACATGGTAATGTTCATACTAGTGTTGTTTACATTCATTGTTTTACTCGATTCTCTGGCATGGGCAGACCTACAAAACTACACATTATTTAGTCTTTTTTTGTGTTTCATCTCGTATTTTGTGGGTTTAACAACTATTTAATAGAATGGATGTGTAATACCTGGATAATATGATAGAGATGATAGAAAGAAATAGTTTTTCAATCACTGATTATGTAGGGAATCCATGACATGGTTGTATACATATATATAGTCCAACCCATATTTCTACTTAGTTCTAACGCAAGAAACAAATTTTGTTATTGATTTTCACAGCTTGAATTGAAAAGTATTGCTTTAGTATGTGAGACACATAGTCAAGTCACAGTGAATGGGAAATTCCTAGGTCCAATTCCTTGTAAGACCATAACCAAAACTACCTGAGGTGTGGTTGATTTCTTGATAAAGACCCCAAACACACTGATTATTGCTATTATACTAGCTCAAATATTTTGTATACATCTATTATAAATATACGATGAGTGCGACATGGGTCAGATATGCATCTTGAGATTCATGTCTCTCAATGTCTTACATAGATTTATTTAATATATCTATGCTAGAATTTATTGGACCTAGCATAGATAATCCTAAATTGACTCCTTGTGTGAACAACCTTGAGCCTCACAAAGCATTTAATGCTAAAATTGACTCTTCTAAGCCTATAGAGGAGACACATAGGCTATGAAGAAGAGTCAATTTTAGCATTAAATACTTTGTGAGAATCAAGGTTGCTCACACATGTGAGAAACCTTGGAGAAAGGAGTGGGAGACCAGGTTGTAAGAGCAATTAAGAGAGTTGGGTGGCTCTCTTGGGAAAAGTTTCTCACACGTGTGAGCACTCCATTAGTGCTAAAAAGGTTAGGACTCACACCTTAAGTGTGATTAGTGTGTGCTTAAGTGGGAGAGTAGGTTTATTAGGAGGAATGGGTAGGGTAGGGTAGGAGTAGAGTAGGCTAAGGGTAGGCTTCTAGATTGGATTAATGGGTCTTTAGGCTAGGCTTAGATTAATTGTTCAAATTATATTTGAATTAATCTTGGTTTACAGGAATTAGGAATATGAGGGATTTAATAAATATAAATTTATTAAAAGGGGAATTGTGAGGAAATATATTTAAATAATATACATTAGGATAGTATTTAGATTATATGTAAATACTAAGAATGAAACTATTTAATTGATTAAATTAAATAGTTAGATGAAGATAAGGTACTTAATAATTAAATTAATATTTTTGGACATCCACATTTTGCCCCTCTTTGACGTGGCGCCGCAAGTTGGGTTGCGTCAAAGACAAGAAAATAAGTTGTCCCAGAGGAAGTTGGGTTTCTAGGAGTCGTGTTGAAGTGATGATGGTCTTAAGTTGTGCACCCTCGAGAAAAGAATGCAACAAGGGAAGCGTTGTGTGATTTTCTAAAAAAAAAAGGACGTAACATGAAGGAGGGGGAATGGAGAAGGGATAAGGGGAGAGAAGTAAATAAATATAATCCTTCCATAATGCAAGATGCAAGAATGAATGTGAATGCAATGATGATTGTAAATTCAGTTAATGGGACTTGGGGATCCATTTGTGTTGATATTGGAGAGCACACCCTAGTTTGATGTTGCAAGAGGAGGTATGCCTAAGATGTTAGAAAATACAGATGACATGGTTCCTTTGTGTGGACTGGATGCTTAGAGTGACGAGGTAATGTTTAGGAGCATAGATGGAGATCATGCAGAGAGGAGGGAACTAATGTGATGATGGTCAAAGGGAGACCAAGTACCTCCAAGTCATGTTGAAGGACTTTGATGGAGATGTACTAGAACCTACCCTTAGGAAGTCAGGCATTATCCAAACAACGTGATCAACAAAAATGCACTAAAGATACTGACAAATAGATCATACTAAAAAAAGACATATTTATCAATATTCACCAGTCATGACACACCAAGATATACAAGATTAGGGTGGTAATGGGTAGGTTTCGATTGACACAAAAATATAAAATCAACAAAAAGGCTGCATGACCAAGGAGTCATTCAGTCCAAAGTTCTTGCCATGAACAAGATTGTGTGATGGACGAGTTGATAAGCCGATGCAGGGAGGATACAACCTAATAGGTCAGGATTGGATTGTTTGTGAAACTAGATATTTACTGGAAAAAGCTATGAATAGAATGAGGAACGAGGAGAGTCAGTATTGAAACTGATTTGGTGAAATACGTTATTGCAGTCATTGTGTCTGAGCTACGTGAGGAAGGATGGGTGAAGTGTAAGGTGATGGGGAGGGGGAGGGGGGTGTGGAATCATGTGAAAAGTGGAATAGTGAATGATGCAAAACAAGTGGGTGAGGAGAGAGGATGGTGGTGGGGTTTATTGCAATTTTCACATGATTTATGAATTTTTTGGATTTTTGAATTTTTTAAAGAATTTTCAAGCATTTTGGCTACACAAAGGGATTATTAGGGAAATAATATACATGAATGATGGAAACGATAAGGAAAAAATGGCCTTAGCCATTCTGTTGAAGATGACATCTATGGCTTCACCCAAAGGGGTGAATATGCATTTTTGCGTGTTCTGGGTTCATGGTTTTGTTTGTCCACGCGGGACTAATATGGCATTTGTTTGGTAAATGAGAGTTTGGTAGTTAGGTTGATAATGTGTTCCAGGAGGAGGATATGTTGGTGCATCCTGTTGGCATGTGTTTTTTTGATATGCGGGTTGCTGATATATAGGCATGAGAGATTTTGGAATGGCTACAATGATCTGGACGTGTTTGGTATTAATGGCACCGTCGGTCACAACACTCTTATTTTTGTTCCAATAATGAGATTGATCATTGTTAGGTTTGTCAGGCTGAGTTTCTTTGTATAACTTGATGGTTTCATCATCTATGAGACCCTTTTTGAGGTCCATTCCTTTTCCTCTGATTTCTTGGTATGTTTGCAGATATGGTGTGCTAGTTTAGGATGGAGATTGTCGATGAATATCTTTATCAAATGTTTCTTAGGAGGTTAGTATGACAATATTATGGTGAGGCCTTGCCACCTCTAAAGCTAGTCTGCCAGGATTTCGTCTCCTTTTTTCTTGGATTTGCATAAATCTAGGAGATATAGTTCATTCTCGATGTGATGTGCATATTGGGCTACAAACATTTTCAGACAATTTCACAAATGTCGTGATAGTGTCTTAGGGGATTTTGTAGAACCACTCAAGAGTTGTCCCTCCCAGGATCTTTGGGAAGATTTGCATGAGAAATTTATCGACGTATGCTACCTCTTGGCATGCCATGTAATATTCTTTAATGTGGCTGATGGGATTTCTCTTCCCCATGTATTTGTCAAATTCGGGAGTCTCGAAGTGTTTGTGGAAAGGTGTGGCAGCAATGGATCGATCAAAGGGATAGGGACATACTTCCTCAAATTTGAAGGTCTTGATTTTGGTCCCTGATCAAAGCTATTTAAGAGCGTTCTTAATTTATTCATACTCTTGGTTGACAGGTGGTGGATTAGGTGCCCCCAGTGCATTAGAGCTAGGCGCCTGATATGGGTCAAACACAACTCGTGAGTAAGGATGATTTTGTGGGGGATATTGAGGTGTGTGATAAGGGGATTAGTTGACGGTGTAAGAGGGTTGCAAAGGTGGTAATTGTGATTGAGCAAGGTATTATTGGGGGATTGAAGGTAAAGTTTGTTGTGGTTGCGATGATTTCTGATAGAAGGGGTGTGCTTGATGTGGTATCAGATAGGTTGGGTGAGCCTAGGTCAGACCCCTATAAGATGGTTGCAAGGCAACACTATTGTGTATGGGATGTGTGAGCTGTGGGTGAATGCCCCCAGTAGGAATGAGGTAGTTGATACGGGAGGGGATGCTTGGTTGTTGAGGAGGTGAGATAGTTTGTGATGCTGCAGATGGAGGCATAACTAAATAATTGGTGTAGGTGGGCTGTTATTGTTGAATGGGTTGCACAACGCTTTACGCGGTGATGAAGGGGTTGACGAATGGTTGTTGCACTTGGGAAGTATCTGGGTTTGTGATATTTGAATGCATTGGTATCCCAAGTGCTTGCAGGGAAGCCTAAGAATAGCTCCAAGTGGATGATGAGGTGGCATGTGTGGCTTTCCAAAATTGAAGGGTTTGCTGCAAAAGTGTTGGATTTGGTTGTGACTGTGCGAGAGGTACTGGGACACTTTGTAAGGGTATAGATGACTGAGCATGAAATGTGGGCCCTTGTGGAAATAAGGGTTGGTTAAAGGCCCCCGTGGGTGGCATGCCAGTAGTGAATTGTGATTTTTTATGGTGTGATGTGGGTATGATAGGAAAAAGGGATGTTGGTATCGAGGTGTTTGCATTTTTTATGACTTGTGGTTGCGAGATGATTGGCTGGGTGTTGATGGGTTGAGAAATGATTGGTTATGTTTTGATTGGTTGAGGACCATCCATAGGTTGTGAAACTTGGGAAGTAATGGGTTGGATGGGTTTTGAAGGTTGGCTAGGCTATGGTTGTGAAGGTTGGATAGGTTGTGAAGGTTAGATAGGCTATGGTTGTGATGGCAGACGTGGGAAAAGATTTGAGGCTAACGGCCCCATGATGGAGAATGGCGTTAGTTGTGCCATGGTGTGCACTATGGGTTGAGTGGCTATGGGTTGGAGTAGATGAGGCATGTGAGCTGTAACTTGGGATGTAATTTGAAGTGGGTTAATGATTTCTTCTATCGTAGGATGAAAAAAATCACCTGGAAAGGTTATAGGTCATTAGATTCGTGGTGGTGGAAGTCTAGGTGGTACTTGGATTCCCTCGCACTAAAAGTTGGCTAGGATGGTGTGGCTATTGTGTCCTATAATGGTGATAACCATGTGCACATGTAGAGGATGACTCATGAATTCTTCCATGGAACTTATGGTCGGAGTGTCATCTGGGTCAGCCCATACATGTTCGCTTGGTGCTTGGTTATGAGGATCAAAAGTCACCATGGTGTTGTTAGGGTCCATTGTTGGATTGGACGAGCTAGAAATGAGATTGTTGTCCATGTCCTTCCTCTTCTTGGATCGAGTTTTAGGTGGCATGAAATGGATGTCTTAAAGAGATGCAAGATGCTAAGCGAGGTGCAAGATTCCTAGGTGAATAAGGATGATGATGCAATGATTTTTGGGATTTTGATTCTTTAGGATGATGATGCTAGTGTGATGGGGTGTCTTAAGGACCTAATGATGACTTGGTGTAACAAAAGGATTGTGAGTTTCTTTCCATAATTCAAGCTTAAATAGATGTGATTGTGTCAACCTAAGATAGACTTTTGGTCTTTGGAGGACAAGATTCTTTGTCAATGTAAACCGACCTTTTGATCAAGGTGATGAGGTCACAAAGGCAAGATGGGCTACCCTAAACAATACTTAGTCAAGGGATCCTAATGATGGTTGTTTTGATAAGATATGGGTACTATGCAACTCAAAATATATAACACCAAGTGAAGGGTATGTTTTGGATTTTGATTTATTTTTGGATGATGCTATGACAAGGCTTGGATTAGTGCTAGGACGATGCTTGGATTAATTGGATTTTTCTAGATTGATTGGGTGATACATTCTTAAGGATTGAGACTAAAATGATTGTCCTAAGATGCAAGCTAAATGAAATAAGAAGAGGAGTAACCAAGGATGTTTCCATATGTCAGCTAGTCATATTGTTCAAAGTTGACAAAGATGTAGTTCAAATGGTACTTGGTCATGAAACTTACAAGCTTGTTATTGTAGATTACTTTGTCGTATTCCTGACATGAGTGGATCTCTATCTTGATGGAATCAACAATGTGTTGGTATTATTTGGTTTCACGAGTGGTGGTATTTTTTTCTCTGTATACTAGATGTAATTGAGTCTCAGTTTTATTGTGGTTTTTGGAATCTGACATGTCCTATGAATAAATGTTTGTATGGTTGCACATGTGGGTTTGAAATTCTGCAATCGGGATTCTTTGAACAAGTTTTTGAGAAATGTTTGTTTGTTGATGAGGATGTGGTTGTATGTGTTTAATGGAAAGAATGAGTTTCAATCATACATCAAAGGCATTGAATATGCTAAGTATACCTTGATTCAAACATGAACATTCATGTGTCTGAAAATAATCCAACAAGGGACAAAGCAACCTTGAGGGATACAAGCAAATGTGACAAGTTTGACAAATATGAAATTTGTGTATGATTCAAGTCACCAATGTTTTTAAAACAATCAAGCATATGCCTACATAAGGAATTTGGCTTAACTTGAAAATATTTTCCCGCAAACGTAGGCACACACATGAGAGATAATCAGAATACGACCATCACCAAGCACGCAATGGCTCTAGTCATAATGTCATATTATCCAAATCCAAATGCTCAAGGTGGCATGAATGTGAGAGTGATCTTGGGGAGGTTACTATCCTTCTTGCACAAACATTATCAAAATTTTGGAGGTGAATAAGGTAGGCTCCTAGTTTAACAGTTCTTAGTATGGATTTTCATTCGGTTATGTCCTTTGTGTTTGCGCAAGCGTGATTGAGGCGTATAGCCCCACAAAGCACCTTGGCACAAGTAGTCACATGAACATGATTGAGACCTCATGGCCCTACTATGTGTTAGACGTGAGCCGAGTATAAGCTCAAACAATATTCAACTCCCCAGGCTTTGGCCCCAAAGAGTAAATTTTACCAACTTGAGTTGGAGTGGTGTGGCTTACACCTCATTCTTATGTGGGTCATTCCCAGGAAAATTTTCCCTCAACCGGAAGTCCCATCTAAAGGATTAACTCAAAAGATATGGATTGGCAACGAGAGGGGTCTAGATTTCTGATTTTCCCATAAGGGGAAAAGAGCATACTCTCCTTCCCAAAGTCATTTTCTCCCAAACACTTAAAGCATGTTGTTAATTCTCCAAAATATTACTTGTCCAAAGAAAACCAAGTATGTATAGGTTTTTTTTCTTCCCAAAAGGGAATAGAGCATAATCCCCTAATAATTTCTTTTTCTCACACAAAAAACCTCCTAATTAAGCTAAGTTCCTAGAAAACACTAATCAAACACGATCGTTTGGTTGATTTGATTGAGGCAACCTGTAAGACAATGTGAGTAGCTTTGATCAATTTTCTTTGACAAGCGGGCTGCAAAAGGATTGATTAGTAGTTTCTTATGTTTGTGGTCTTTAGAATGCATCTCTAATAAAGAAAGATCACTCAAAAACATCATTAGTTACCAGAAAAATAATTACTTCTAGGCGCAGACGCTGGTTGCAGACAAAGATGTTGATTCTATAAACTATGCTAAAAATGAAAGAATTAGAAAAACACAGAAAGCACAAAAAACAACCAAATGTTTATACCAAACGGAGATGCTAATTCACAAAGTAGAGATGCTGAATGATGATTTTGTTGAATCGACATATCCCTAGACGCCGAATCCTGAACTGATGTATGCATAGGCACTACTGCACCTGCAAAATTCAAAAAACCACAAAAAAGTGAGCAAACAACTTGTCCTTTTTCACCCAAATATCTAAAAGACCTATTTTAAGACTGCCAAAACCCTTAGAAATAAAAAAAATGAGTGTTTGTTTCCCTTATAGTGAATTTATAAAAAAATAGCATTACAACCCCTTGCAAAATCAATTTTTGACAAAAAAAAAATGCTAAATCATTTAAAAACAACAGAAAACAATAAAAAACCCTACAAGACAATTGGTTAGATGACAAGTTTTGGCAATGGAGGTATTTTCGTGAAGACGTCGATTCCTAGTTGGAGATGCTCGTTTAGCATAGATGTCGAATGACGGTTCAGATAGAACTAATGTTTGCGCAAATGCCTTTGTGTGAAAAAGTGTAGATGTAGATCCATGAGTTTGACAAGATTTTGGAAGAAAAGAAGGATTTTTAAGAATGTTTTAGAGACATGGGTCCCACCGGGCATGCCAAAATGTGTACAAGGAAATCTTAGGCCTCAAAACCTGTTGCAAACAAGCTCAAACATGAAACATTAATTGGTTAGCACATGAAATCACTTTAAACCATGAAAGAACATGAAAGCAATAAAGAAACTCCAAGTAACATTAGATTGAGCTTAAACAAGTGTTTCACCCTATTGCTTGTTTGGATTTTCTCTAAGAATGGAAGTGTGTGTACTCTCTCAAACACACAATGGATCAAAACCCCAATGCAATGCTGATGAGATTATTTTTCCATTAGTATACTCAAAGAAAAAACATAGATAGAAAGCATTACCGGCAGACAACAAGCATCACCGGTGAACCACAAGCAGTACCGGTGAAATGCAAGCATACCCGACAGAACAAAGATTTTTGAGAAAAATATAAGTATAAAATTGACAAGCATCACCAGCGAAGACAAGCATCACTGGCGACACAGTTTCCAAAACAACCCGATAGGAACAGACAAGCATACCTGACGACATGTTCAAAGAAAGGAACACCGACGACCAAGAACACCGACCGTCAGAAAAGCCGCAAATTGTGGATCTGATTTATACACGGCGGATAAAGCAAAATTATTCTATTTTGTAGAATTGTTTTTTTATTTTTTATGGTCATGCAAGCTTTATGTAAATGCTTTAAAGCATCCTAATGGATCTAAAGCATATCTAACTATAGATCAAGATCAAGTTGTATATCTTGAATCTAGAGTGAACTTGCGAATGCATGAATCAAGAATTGAACCTAAGATAGTATAAATAGATGTTCATACTCAATTGTGAGCACATGAATTCTTTATAATTGATAGCCATGAAGAGCATCTAAGGAGAAGAAGGCATAATTCATGCAAAGATCAGAAACATAATACATCAGTTTTCAAGAACACACAGAGGCTACTGACAAGAAGATAAAGGTAATACTCAATCATGGAAGGATGATTAATAATATTTTTGGAGCTTTATAGGATCTGTTATCAGAAATTGAAGATTGCATATTCCATCAGATCAAAGACCTATGTACTTGAATTCTAACAAGTGCATCACATCTAAAATCCTTTTGTAGAAGGTGGATTTAATCGTCCTTTGTAAATATCTTAACAGAGTGCACACTTAATAGTGTTGTTGAAAGCTTCAAATGAAGTAGATCTTAACAGGTCTCTACTGTAATACTCCTAACAGGGTAGGTCATCAGAAGTGACCAAATTGTAAGCCTTAACCAGCTCTTCTTATTTGCAAATAGTGAAGTTTTGTGGGTAACAATCCCCATCGCAGTTTTTACTTCCTAATAGAAGTTTTCTACGATATCATATCTTGTGTCATGTGTTATCTAATTTCATGAATGTTTCTATTATTGTTACATATCAAAAAGAATGTATGATATGATTTTATATGCATAAAGAAAGATGAACAGATAGATAAGTTAAATTACAAACTGATGACTAAGGGTTAATGGGCTAACCAAGAAAAGTTTTAGAGGTACTAATTCACCCCTCCCCTCTCAGTACAAATTATCTCAATATAATTCCAACAATTTGGTATCAGAGCTAAGTCTCTCTCTTGGAAAGCTTAAAGACTTGAGAGAAAAGATTAGAGCAATGGATAAGTTCAGACTGGATATGACTATTGAGAATGAGCAGTTACAGATGCAAATAAACTTTGAGCAGTATAAGGAGGTGAAGATAAAGATAAGAAAACTTCTTGATAATAGACAAATTATGGCAACCAGGCTAAATGAGAAAGACTACAAAGAAATGGAGATACAAGAGTAATTTGAAACAATAGAATCATCATTGAGCAAAGCTTCAGATACATCAGTTGAAGAAATTACAAGTATGCAAGAGATCAATCTACATCTGACAGATCAAATCAAGATGCTGCAAATTGGTCAAGAGACTCAAATGGTAAAAATGATTGATGTTATGAATGATGCAAGAA
>MU223370.1:459104-514051 GCA_018584345.1 Thuja plicata | reverse complement strand
GAGGGGGGGGGGGGGTGAATCAGTTATCAATAACTTTAGTTCTTATTACTTCTTTAACTTTAGAATACAACAAAGTAAATGCTTAATCAGATAACACAGTACTCAACACATAATTTGATTACGAGGAAACCAAATGGTAAAAACCCCGGTGGGAATTAGTACCCACAATAAACTATACTTATTTGTAATAATCCCTGTTAGAAGATATTTCAACCCTGTTAGGAGTTGTACATTACAATGCAATAAGTATAGTGACCTGGTTAAGGGTCAGACCCTGTTAGGAGTCTTTTAAAAATAACCTTGTTAGGGGTGGTGGACTCACTGTCCAAAATCTCACTGCTTGATGGTGAAGGCTACAACCTTTTGAATAATAGATATGCACTATATCTGATGATGAACTATAGAGTAGACCTACTATCTTGATTAGTTCCAGTGTATTGCAATCTTTCACTTCTTCTTCACATAGACTCTTGATGAATGAACCAACTCTGATAATCTGCTCTGTACATCTTTCTTAACTTTTCGTATCATTCACACTTAGCGTGTCACCTTTGACTTGCTATAAGTATCTTCATCAAAGTATAAGATCATGGGATCTATAAGACAACTCTTTATAACATCCTTGTCAGCTTTACTAAGCATGCAAGCATTATTACAACCGCGCAAGTATAAACCAAATAGACGCTACGCTTCACTAAGTCGGCCTCACCAATTTAACTGTAACTTTGTAATCTTCTTGAAACACATTTGGCGCCTTTGGATTAATATCATCAACTCATAACTAATCATGAATATACACACGCATATACAAAAGATAGGTGCAACTCAAGAAACACATGATATACATCGGCCCTAAACCGTTACACTTCCAGAATTATAACTGCCAATAACAGAATTGCATAACTTTACTGAAACATCATATTTGGGTCTACGTGTATGAACATAACATAATAAACATGTCAAAAACATGTATCTATCCATGCAAGTCTTCATTTCATCACTCTGATAAGTACATACAAAATTACTACTGTGTATTATATGTTGTCATCAATGACAAACATACAATCAATCAACTCTCAGAATCAAATCTCCAACAATAAGATCCACATAGGAGACACATAGGCTAAGGAGAGGAGTCAATTTTAGCATTAAATACTTTGTGAGGCTCAAGGTTTCTCACGCGTGTGTGAGCAACCTTGGAGAAAGGAGTGGGAGACCAGGTTGTAAGAGCAATTAAGAGAGTTGGGTGGCTCTCTTGGGAGGAGTTTCTCACACATGTGTGAGCACTCCATTAGCACTAAAAAGGTTAGGAATCACACCTTAAGTATGATTAGGTGTGCTTAAGTGGGAGAGTAGGTTTATTAAGAGGAATAGGTAGGGTAGGGTAGTGTTGTGGGTCCACAACACACACCCCATTTCTTTGGTCCTCTGACCATGGGGACCACCCTTCTTTATTTTTTTGGCTTTGTGTTTGTTTGGTCTTGTTTTCCCATTTGAGTCCTCATTTGATCGGCCTCAGAAGAACAAGCGTCGAGATAATCTAAAGAGAAAACACCCCTCTTTCAGCCTTTCGGCCCTTTTAGCATTTCGGGGACCATGGTACTCTGAAACACCAAAATGACTGAAAGGTTGAAGGTTAGTTCGTTCAATGTTTTCGGCCTCCAAAAACACCAAAAGTTTGAAGGGGTCTACCTCCAAACATTCGGTGTTTTGGACACTGAAACCACTGAAGGCACTAACGTCAGGACCCTTGGGTTATAAGTTAAGGATGCCCCAATTCGTAAACACTTTTCATCCTCGAGCTTGCGACTTCAAGTTTTTTTTCCTCACCTTCGACCCTAAATCTGATCATTTGCGTGCACCTTTGGTTTCATTGTTCCTGTCTCCTCACTTTTTTCCCCTCCAAGGTTAGTCTGACTTGCGTGCCTCTCCTTCTTTGTTCTTCCTAGTTTTGCACTTTCATTTTGGGTTGTTATTTTTTCTTTCTTTCTTCACCCTAGTGCTTGTCCAGCTTAGGGAATTTTAGTTTTGTTTTCCCCTGGTCTCTAAGGGGACCTATGGGCACCTTCATTTTAGGAAGGGGTTTTTCGGTGTCGGGTTGGTTTTTTTCTGCCCTCTAGGTTTTTTTTGGTGTGTTAGTTTTTTTCTTGGGTCACAACCTTTGTCGCAGGTCTTTAGCCTCTGAAAGGCCAAAAACCAAGTCTTGGTCATCTATTGTGTTGTTAGAGATTCATCCCTTTCAGTGTTTCAGACCTCTGAAATGTCTAAAACCTCGGCAGGTCAGAATCCCCGAAATTCCTATCCATCACCGCTGTTTCAGAGTTTTAGACTTTTCAGTATTTTAGACCCCCGAAAGGCCTGAAATCCCGACAAGCCCGAGTCTCTGAATCCTGGTCTTCAAGCCTCAAGATTTTCAACATCTAAAAAAACTTTGGGCCTTTGGATACTGAAAGGTCTGAAACAAACCCTATGAATGACAAATTTTTAGGCTTTCGGCCTTTTTGGCCTCTGACACTTTATTTGGTGTCTGAAACCCCGAAAGTGCAAAAATCTGTAGGCTCGGTGACTTTGGATTTTCTCGCTCTATTTTCTTAGTTTAATTTAGCTTTCCTTTAGTTTGTTCCTCAAAATAAGATACTGATACTTGCATGTTCTATCACAGGAATGACTGAGAAAAGGATTACTTCACCCATGAAGTACCAATACAAGGGGAACACTCCCCCTTCAAAGATCGACAACAAGCACATTGAGATCACCGATACTGATATCGGGAATGTAAATTGGGATCAATTCCTGATGAGGTGTACCCAACCACATGGAAGGTTAGAAGACTCTAATTCATTTGCATTAGCAGGACTTGTCAATGCAGCAGCCCGCCCCATGGCGGTGACCTCACCTGAATTAATTATGACCTTAGAAAATCACTATGATTTAGACGGAAGGGTGGTTCAAAACATAGAGGGCCAAGTAATATTAGATATCAGGATAGATGTCATAGAGGATGTAATCCGTCTTCACAAAGGCATAGAAAAGTTCTATGACTTCTTCATAGAAAAGGGGAATTTATGGTTCAGGAATAAAGGTGACCAAGCATACAATATAGTCAATGACCATTACCTTGAACAACCCCTCCCAAAGAATAAGCTAGAAAAAATAGACCTAAGGAGGGGATACATGAAGGATGACATCAAAGCGTCCATAACCATGTTGAGTCAAGTATATGGGTTACCACAGTCCTCCCAACTAGATAATTGGATGATCCTCCTGATTGAAAGACTTAAAGGTCGCAGGTCTAGGTTTGACTGGGGAACCATCATTAGTGACAAGTTAGACGAGCAGCTCATGACGGTAAAATATAACCCCAAGTTCTACATGAGAACTTATGCAGTGTACTTGTTGGCAGCCCGAGCAGATTACCCTGGAATCACCAAGAGGGGAAACCTAAATGATCCCAATGCATGGCCTTACATCATATATCCCCAACTACAGAAGAGGGAAAAAATGTCAGAGGATAGCCAAGACTACAGGATAGTCAATGACGCTTTCATCTTCGCAATCATCAGGTCCATCGAAGGCGACTTTGCAAAAAGAATGTCTGAAGAAGTGGCCGCCAAGGTAAGGGCCATAGGGGCCTATTACAATCAATTCAGGACTTTCACTTATATCCGGATAATAGGATCAACAGTATAGCCAAAGAAGTTGCCTAGATATCCGTACGACTGGATAATCATTTTGGAGATGGCCCGACAACTCGCCGATGCATATGAGCACATAAAGCACAAGAAGAAGCACTGTTGGGATTTTCCCATTTCATTAGGGCCATATACCCTACAAGATATGAAGATCTACAAGTTTGTGGCCTTTGAATGGGATGACTCCCCCCTACAGCCTTACAAAATAGCGCTTTCTCACTTTGGCGTTTTAGTTTTCTTTTTACCTGGTCTCTACAGGGACTTGTGGGCGCCTTCATTTTAGGAAGGGGTTTGTCAGTTTCAGGTTGGTTTTTTTCTGCCCTCTAGGTTTTTTTTGGTGTGTTATGGTTTTTCTTGGGTCACGACCTTTGTCGCAGGTCTTCGACCTCCGAAAGGCTGAAAACAAAGTCTTGGTCATCTATCATGTTATCAGAGATTCGGCCCTTTCAGTGTTTTGGACCTCTGAAACATCTAAAACCTTGGCAGGTCTGAATCCCCAAAAGTCCTATCCATCACTGTTATTTCAAAGTTTTAGACTTTTCAGTATTTCAGACCCCCAAAAGGCCCAAAATCCCGACAACCCCGAGTCTCCAAATCCTGGTGTTCAAGCCTCAAGATTTTTGACATCTACAAAACTTTTGGGCCTTTGGATACCGAAAGGTCTGAAACAAACCCTACGAATGACAACTTTTTAGGCTTTCATCCTTTTCCGCCTTTGACACTTTATTCGGTGTCTGAAACCTTGAAAGTGCAAAAATATGTAGGCTCGGTGACTTTGACTTTTCTCGCTCTATTTTCTTAGTTTAATTTAGCTTTCCTTCAGTTTGTTCCTCAAAATAAGATACTGATACTTGCATGTTCTATCACAGGAAAGACTAAGAAAAGGATTACTTCTCCCATGAAGTACCAATACAAGGGGAACACTCCCCCTTCAAAGATCGGCAACAAGCACATTGAGATCACTGGTACTGATATTGGGAATGTAAATTGGGATCAATTCCTGACGAGGTGTGCCCAACCACAGGGAAGGTCAGAAGACTGTACTTCATTTGTATTAGTAGGACTTGTTAATGCAGTAGCCCACCCCGTGGTGGTGACCTCACCTAAGTTAATCATGACCTTAGCAAATCACTATGATTCAGACAGAAGGGTGGTTCAAAACATAGAGGGCCAAGTAATATTAGATATCAGGTCAGATGTCATAGAGGATGTATTCCATCTTCACAAAGGCATAGACAAGTTCTATGAATTCTTCATAAAAAAGGGGAATTTATGGTTCAGGAATAAAGGTGACCAAGCATACAAGATAGTCAATGACCATCACCTTGAACAAACCCTCCCAAAGAATAAGCTAGACAAAATAGACCTAAGGAGGGGATACATAAAGGATGACATCGAAGCGGCCATAACCATGTTGAGCCGAGTATACAGGTTACCACATTCCTCCCAACTAGATAATTGGATGATCCTCCTGATTGAAAGACTTAAAGGTCACAGGTCTAGGTTCGACTGGGGAACCATCATTAGCGACAAGTTAGACAAGCAGCTCAGGATAGTAAAACATAGCTCCAAGTTCTACATGAGAACTTATGTGGTGTACTTATTGGTACCCCGAGAAGATTACCCTGGACTCACCAAGAGGGGAAACCTAAATGATCCCAATGCATGACCTTACATCATATATCCCCAATTATAGAAGAGGGCAAAAATGTCAGAGGATAGCCCAGACTACAGGATAGTCAATGACGCTTTCATCTTCGCAATCATCAGGTCCATCGAAGGCGACTTTGAAAAAAGAATGTTCGAAGAGGTGACCGCCAAGGTAAGGGCCACAGGGGCCTATTACATTTAGTTCAGGACTTTCACTTATATCTAGATAGTAGAATCAATGGTACAACCAAAGAAGCTACCCAAATATCCGTCTTACTGGATAATCATTTTGGAGATGGCCCAACAACTCGTTGATGCATATGAGCACATAAAGCACAAGAAGAAGCACTGTTGAGATTTTCCCATTTCATTAGGGCCATATACCCTAAAAGATATGAAGATCTACAAGTCTGTGGCCTTTGAATGGGATAAATGCCCCCTACAGCCTTACAAAATAGTGCATCCTCACTTTGATCCTATAGGCACCTACAACCTCATTATTGGAAAATTCTACATTCACAAACCACATGTGGAAGATCACTGGATGAACTGTGTGGATGATCATGAGGTCAGGATCCAAGATTACTGTAGGATGACCCTTGCCTTAGCAAAGGAAGTCATAAAGACCCTTATTCCCCCTAAAGTTTGGGAATGTGATTCAGATGAGGTATTGGAGGCAATTTACATTGATGACAAGATATATGAAAAGCCCATCATGAACGCAGAGGTAGACAAAGCCAAAAATGATGACATCAATTTTTGGGTGAGACATGTGGTGAGAATGACAGAGGAGTGGATCAAGAGGCCCTTAAAGATGAGCCTGATACCTATAAAGACATTGATGGACCCACCCAAATAGATGGATAAAAAATGCGGGGAGAAAAACACAATGCCAAAATATAAGAAAGCACCACCGTAGAAGCCTAGCACGGTGTATGGCCATGAATGTATGGTAGAGTATAGGTCAAACCCAAGGCCCAAAACTCCCAGGACAAGAATGACTAGATAGATAGATTCATCCATAGTCCCATTGTAGGTTGCATCAGGTGAAGTACCCTCCACTTCAGGACAATATTCCCCCACCAAGGAGAAGAGTAATAAGATATACAAGAGAAAGAAAGTTTCTCTGTCCCCACAATTCGAGACTGTGAAAGACGACTTGCAAGAGGAAGAAGGGGAAGATGGTCCCCTTGTCAAAAGAACAAGATCTCACAAGAGGAGAGAAAAGGAAACCAGTCAGAAGCAACAGGAAGACCGTAAAGAGAAAGAAAACCCCTTAGATGTTCTTGGATCAGATGAGTTCCAAATGTCAGACTTTGAAGGTCTAGAAGGTTTCTTTGACCAAGGCTAGGATACGCCAGGGTATGCAACTGGATATGAGGTAGATGGTCCTTCCCTCTTCCAACCACAGGTAACTTTAACTCCACTTCCCACTCAATTCACTAACCCAGACCCTGATATACCTGTTATGGGAAAGAACTCCAAAACGGATCATAGACTCATGAATCTAGAATCCGCACTCGCCCAAGAGGTGTCTGTAAAAGAGCCCACCACAAAAGTCATTCCTATCACATCACCCCCCCATGTTCCTGCTCCACCGATTACTGCTCCCCCTTCAATTCCAACTCCCCCACCAATTCTCCAAACCCCACCAACTACTCTTCTACCTCCAATCTTAAATCACCTAACACCTACTCCACCACCATTGAGCCCTTTGCTCTATTGCATGCCAAATCCTGGAGGGTCAATAAACCCAGAATCTGTGTCACCTTTTAAAACCAAACAAAAGGCCATGAATGGTCTTAATATAGAAGTGATAGCTAGCCCCTCGGGTGATGGAAATAGAGGCCAAGAAGATCAAGAGGAGATAAGAGAAGGAAAGGTCATGATGGAGGATGAAGGAGAGAAAGGGGGAGAACACCAAGAGGAGGAGAATAGAGAAGGGGAAAGGAAAGAAAGAGGAAAAGGGCCAGATCAAGAGGTGATTCTAGGGTTGAAAAGTTTGGAGTCAGTCTTACAGGTTACCTCGTATGAGCCAGTCACCGTCTCTAATAAGCCCACTTGGTTTACTAGAGATATCCAATTAAGGAAGAGAAATTATGTCAATGATGATGAAAAGGAAGATACAAACATAGCATCCTTGGGGCAAGCACTTCAATAGACAACAGTCATATTACCAACATAGACAATGTCATATGTCACCCAAGACACAAGGGGGCACTGAAAGGCATAGGTTGCGGTCCCATCCGCCAGCACCTCTCAAGCTCAAACTACTTCAAAAGACTACACATTCAAGGAGGTAGTTTTGGGGGAACCCACCAGGGAGGGGAGTAAGACATTAGCAGCCTTGGGACTCAAACATGCTCTAGGTTTCATGAGTAAAGATGAAGAGACTATAAAGTTTTTGACTAAGTAGAATGAAACCTTGAAAAGGTTCATCCATAAAGTGGTTGGTCCCATGGCCTCAATTTCCTGGAGGCCTTACTACAAGCGGTAATGGATAAAAGAAATGCCCCAGACTTACCCAAAAGTCTAACCCCCTCCTTCATCAAAGCAAGTACAGATTGGAAGGTGGATTTTGAGCAATGTGGGGAAGAGGCCATAAAGAAAATATTCATGCCTTATAGGATTATTCTAATAGAGGCCATGAATCTGATAGATTTGATGACAGAAGAAGGTGGCCTAGAGCCCGAGACTGGCAGATGGAGAGCCACTCTCCAAGATTTACATATTGTTAGAAAATAATGCTTCCAAATCTTGGTAAAGATATATGAAGGTGAAGAGCTAGACAAATTTGAAGCTTGGGTCAAGCGCATAACTAAGATATTTAACATTTATGAGAAATGTCATGCATCCATATCAGATAAACAGAAAGAGGTCCTAGAATGGGTGGAAGAAATAGATATCTTATTTACAGGGATCGACCTTGATTTATACAAAGATGAAGATAAACATGTCTTGTGGCCGTGCAAAGAAGTGGTCCAACAATTCAAGGACATTGTAGCAGGTACAGGGACCAAGGAGGCCCTACAAAAATTGTTTTATTCAAAGGAAGAAATGATGAGGATGGATAATCACGTAGAAGAGATTCAATTCTTAGCTTCTGAGCTGACGACCTTCAAGAAAAAGCAAGAATGGAAAGTTAACAAGGCTAGAAAGAAGGAGGTAAACTATTAAGAAGTCCAAGAGATCATACAAAGGCTCTGGGCTGCACATCCTGAAGTTTTTCCGAATTGACCCTTTGGATCACATAATAGTTTTGAAGATTTTCCTAAGGAGGGTTTCTGAATTTTTGGCCTTTCGACCCCATCAGATTTTTGGCCTTTCAGCCTTCCAAGACTTTCACCTCTTTGGCCCCATCCAATTTTTAGCCTTTTGGCCCTCCGAGTTTTCAGCCTTTTCGACCTTCTGGGTATTTTGGTCTTTTCAGCCTCCGACAAGTCCAAACTCCGAGCCAAGGTTTTAATAATAAACACTTAAAAGAATCTGACACCAGAAAGGTTTCAGAGTCGAGGTCGGGGTCTGAAAAACTCAGTGTTTCTAGCGAGATCACTTTTTTCCACACCAGTTGAACCCTAGATCTAATTGATGGTGAGCTTGAGTTCATTCTGAAAGAACTAAAGGTTCCCTATCAGTCTCCACCGTCAAATGAGCTTCCAGATGAAGATTCCAACTGAGACTTCCAGAAACAAGAAGAAAACTCCTAGTCTACTGAAGAAACCCCCTCTCCTTTTTCTTTCTTCTTAGCGAGTTTGACCCTCCCTATATGGGCAAACTGATTGTAAATGGGTTCATAGATCCATTCAAGTTTATCTAGTGTTAGTTAAGAATAGTTTCCCTTCCAGTAAAGTTTTAGTTTAAATTTTTTTTTCTTTGATGCCCTAAATTCAGAATTCAGAGTTGCGAATCAAATGCTATATATTGTAATCACAAAAGAAATGTAACAGTAAGATTCTTAATGCAATAAAGATATACATTTGGTGCTTCATTCATGGTGTGTAAATTTCTGCTACCTATGTGAAATTATTGAATGTATGCTTGCATTATTCATTATTTTTAGAGAGCCTCTTGTTTATTGTGCTTCAAATTCACATTTTCTTCTAGTTGGAGTTTGCTGTTGTTTTCTTTACCTTGCTGTGACGAATGCGTGGAAGAGATCATCTTTTGGCTTAACGATAAATCTGTCTTGTGGGTGTGCACATCTTGGTAGCTTCATGATTTGATCAGTTTTTAATATCTTGTACGAGTGAATACATCTTCTCCCCAAATGCTTGCATCCATGGGGTATTGAATTGCGACTTGGTCTGATTTGTGTTTCGAGGGTTTGTTCCAAATATCTTCACCATTCAATTCGCAAGGAAGGATTCAAAATGGTTTATGTTCATAGGATTTTATTTTCAGCACTTGGTTTTATTCTTTGTTACCTTAATCTTTTCAAATTCTGTCTTTAATTCCAAAAATCAACATCTTGAAAATACCAAAAAAAAAAAGAACTAAAGTGTCTTGCAGTTTGATGTCTTGAAAGAACCAGCAAAGGCCTCCTCATGAAACAAATCACATTTATCTTCAACTGAGTAACCAAGCAAGTTGTGACCCGACCCCGGAGAACCTTAGGAATGACTTTGTTATTCTTTCAAGAGAGGAAATCAAGTTTCGAGATCCTAGGAAGTTGGCTTGTGTCAAAACAACGCTCAACATAAGTGGCGCTAGAAGGAGGGCCTCAAGACTCAAATGCTGGATAACATTGGATCTTTCTCCCTAGAGAGGTTTGAGTGAGTGCTTAGATCATCCCCAAAGAGAGGTGAGTTCCTCAAACTCACCCATCATCATAAATCTCGCAGCAACAAAGGGAAGAACAAAGAGAAATTCTCTTCCCACCTTACTGAGTCTCAGAATTCGTTTGGACAACAATCACATATCACTGCCCAAACTATCATTGCAACCATAATAGAAAATCAAAACTTGCAGAATCAGAATTTGCAGCAACCTCAACTGATGGCCTTTTTCGCCAATGCAACCAGCTCACCCTTGAACTTCATTGGGAAGCTCCATGAATTATCTAAAAATCCAGAGAATTTTTGCACCTGATTTATATATGTAGAGTCAAGGATAGTGGAGGAACACATTCACGCCTTCAAGGAAATTTGCAACTATAAAGAGATCGCCCACCAAGATGTCATTTTCCATTTGTTCCTATACACCTTTGGGGAGTTCGCTTACAATTGGTACCTGAATTTACCACGAGCGTCTATTTCTACATGGAACGAGTTTGAGGCCAAATTCCTCAATCAATTCAAACTATATGTGGATCCAGCCATGACACATCACCAATTTATTACAACGAGCAAGGATCCTAAGGAACCTATCACCATGTTCAATCATCATTTTCACAAAATGCATCAAAAGTTGGAAAATACTTACACCATACCAGAAGAGGTTTTTATACAAGTTTACTTAAAATCTTTGGATCCCTTCAGCTCAATATTTTTAAGGAGGCTTCCCCCGGCGGATAGAGACACAATGGAAAAGGTGTACAATGAAGCCATCACATTCACCCAGCAAATAGACCCCCAAGAAGGGAGGTATGCAGCGGTATCTATCATAAACAACCTTGCTGTCCCACATCCGTTTGCAGCAAATGATCAAGCTAGGGCCGCTCACACACCAATGTTGAACCCTATTCCAGCACAACCATTAGCAAGTACACCCCCATCTATTAGTTATCTAGGTTATGATACTCACAAGGCAGCATTTGTGGAACAAAGAGTTGTACCCCAAACAGAGCTGGATTCCCTCATGGCCTCTGAACTAGATGTTGTAAAGAAAACATTGTCCCAAATCACCAACGAGCTCACCCGAATGAAGTTAAATCCATCTCAGAATCAAGGTGGATATCAACGAGCACCAGCTGGCCCAAATACATATCCTCAAAACCCCAATTAGAGTTTCAACATGTACAACAACAACATGTAGGAGAAAATGTTTGGACAGCAGAGGCCAAGCCGACCATGGAACACTAGACCCAATAACGACAACATCCCAACAGACAATGCCAATGCTTACGAGGCTTCATATTTTTTTGGGGATCCAAATTCACACCAAGGTAATAATGGGCCACAAAATAACTCATGTGATCATTACATCCAAAACTCAGAAGAACCCCGAATGCAATTTGCTATGGTGTTTGATTCCTATGAGTCCAAACAGGAGGAGGGTTCAGGTGCTTTTGTAGGGGAAGATGAGTTTGTGTTTCCTTTCCAGAAAGGGAAAAAACCTAAATATTTCAAAGTTCATGCTTTCCAAAATGATCAAAGAAATTCCTACAACCTTCAGAATAGAAGGGAACCTCTCACGGATGGTATTCCCCTAGGCAAACAACCAAACCCACCGGATCCTCGGGCTGGTAACAATCCCATGCCTCCTAAAGGTTCGAATGCCCTACACCTCCTACAATGAGTACGTATGATGGATACAAGGGCACAACATGGTCAAGTGATAAATACAATGTAGTTGATGAACTAAAGAAAACCAAAGTGAACATATCTATGTTCGAGTTACTGCAAGGTTTCCCATCTCAAAAGGAGGCCCTTCTAAGATATCTGGATCACTTAAAAACTGGCTCATCAACCAACAATGCAAGGGAACCTATATCCAACATCAACACATCTGAGGCTTTCCCCGCTATGTTCAAAGATAGGATGGAGGTCCCACCATTCTTACTCAGTCTATGGATATTTGGGAAGAACCTACACAATTGCCTGATTGATTCAAGAGCTTCGTGCAATCTCATGCCTTTGTCAATTTGCCAAAAGTTAGGGATGGTGCCCCAAGTAACAAACTGAGTGGTCATGCAATTGGATAAAACCAAATTTAAAGTGATCAGTGTGCTCAAAGATGTACATATTCATTTAGTCACAGATCCTAGAATACAAGAACGCATTGATGTGCATATAGTCGACATACCCAAAACTTATGGGATGTTGTTAAGTCGAGAATGGACCAAGTGCTTGAGGGGCTGGCTTTCTAGAGATTTCACCCAGTTGTGGATACCATGGAGGGGTCTAAATAACCAAATAAAGATTGATGCTAAACCTAAATTGAGACAAATGATCACCGAATACAATGCCCCGAATGAAGTCATATTCACCAAGACTGATTTGGGCACTTATCAGATGGATGACATTTTCATGTTCCAAATCCAAGAAAGCCTAGAATCAGACTATAGCCCCATTCTGGGTCTTTTAGACCCGGATATCAATGATGACATTTTCCAACACTTCGTCAACAACACTACGGCTAGCTTATGACACTTGGGACAAGACGCAGACCCTGACATTTTGTTACTACCAGGGTACTATCGGTTACACCAAGCTAGCCATTTCGAGTTTACATGCCCCAGTTCCCAGGAAGCATTATCAAGGGTGTTGAACCAAATCACCTCACCAAGTAAGCTATCAGAGACCCCTCCAATAAAAGAAGACATCCTCGAAACTAGGGACAAAAATGACATCCCACCAGGGGTAGATGTCCCAGTCTCTACAATCACCCCAAGCCAAGATCAGGATAGTGGGTCAGATTCTGATGAAAGAGGCCCGACCTCGAACATGCTCGGTGAATGGAGTACCTCTGACAATAGAGCTTGCCCCCCATACATAGGGATGCTAGAGGACAAGTACGGTGAAAGTGATAAGATCACCGGACCTAGACATACCCAGGGTACGGGAGAATCAACCTCTTCTGACAGTGATGGGGAGAAAGGGCAAAAATTTAAAACCAAGGACCCTCTAAGGAGAAGATCGGCCAAAACTTATCCTACCAAGCGCCCCCAGATATGGAAATTGCACTTCGACTGTTCCAAATGTAAGCAAGGAGCAGGTGTAGGGATCAAAATAATAAACCCAAGAGGTAAATCATTCTATGCCACTTATAGGTTACAATTCTTGAGCACTAATAATGTTGCAAAGTATGAAGCACTGGTCCGCGGGCTCCTCCTAGCCCATGAGAAAGGAATAAAAATCCTTATAGTAGAAGGGGACTCATAGTTGGTCATCAAACAGATCCATAGCCAATATACTTGCAATGACAAAAGGCTCTCAGCTTACCAAAATAGAGCATAGGACCTGATCAACGACTTTGATGCCTTTGACATCAAAGCCTTCCCGAGAAGAAGAAATGTTGTCGCCGATGCCTTGGCCGTGTTAGCAAGTTCATTACATCTAATGGAGAAATCCAAGTTGAAGAAATTCTCAGTCGAACTTGTCATAGCTCCAGCCATCCCAGACAACATCACCAACTTTCAAGTCTTCCAGGATGATCAACACATTTTGGAGTTTATCATGTGCGCCGGTGTGTTTGAAAAACAAATCATCGACGAGGACAAGGAAGGCGAAGAAATAGTTGAACCTGAAACTTCGGATGATCAAGGTGTTATAAATTTGAGAACCAATGCTATACCCAAAGGGATGGTAGAACTAGAGAGAATTTTTGATAGTGATAAGACTACAGTGGGGAGACGCCCAGATGAAATACCAGATGGTAAAGAATGTGACACCTACAACCTTGACACAAAAGAAGATCCTAGGGAGGCACATCAGGAAGGTAGGAACCAAAGAAGAAAAGGAAAAAATGGTCCAACTCCTCACCGAATACCAGGATGTCATAGCATGGAGTTACAAAGAATTAAAGACATATGATACCTCAGTCATAGTACACAACATCCCTCTGAAACTGGACTCCAAGACTTTTCGGCAGCAGCAGGGGCCTATGAACCCTACCATGGAACCCTTGATTAAAAGGGAGGTTTAGAAATTTCTCGACACCGGGATCATCTTTCCAATCCGACATTCCACATGGGTTGTGAACTTAGTGCTAGTAAGAAAGAAAACTGGGGAGATTAGATTGTGTGTGGATTTCTGGAACCTCAACAAATGTTCTCAGAAGGATAATTACTCGCTCCCATCCCTCGATGAGGTGTTGCAGAAGGTCAATGGGTCTCAAATGATGTCATTTATAGATGGATATTCGGGCTACAACCAAGTGATGGTGTAGGAGGAAGATAGGATGAAAATGGCATTCACAACCAAATGGGGAACCTTCGCCTATTGCCGAATGCCTTTCGGGTTGATCAACGCAGGGGCCAATTTTCAGAGGGAAATGGACATAGCTTTCAAAGGACTAGTTAGGAGGTGCATTATCATCTATATGGATGACCTCACAGTTTTCTCAAAATAGAGAGCCGACCATTTAGATGACCTCAGAAAATGCCTTCAAAGATGCAGGGAATTTGGGATACCCCTCAACCCCAAAAAATGTGTGTTTGGGGTAACTGAAGGCAAAATCTTGGGACATATCATATCAAAGAAGGGGATAGCCATAGATCCCGAGAGGGTGGAGGCTATTCTAAAATTGACACCACCGCACAGCCGCAAAGAGCTGAAATCATTCTTTGGGAAGATTAACTTCGTAAGGAAGTTCATTAGTGGTTTCACGGAGATAGTAAAACCCTTGAATGACATGCTCAAGAAGGATGCTAAGATTGATTGGTCTCTCCTAGCCAGGAAATATTTTTGAGGAGATTAAGAATGCCATCACTACAACACTAGTCCTGGTCATCCCATACTATACTATCCCTTTCAAAGTTTATTCATTCGCATCTGAGCACTCCTGTGCTGGCATCCTTACACAGAAGAAGAAAAATGAAGATGAAAGACCCATAGCTTTCATGAACTGCCCTTTCAAAGAAGCCAATCTCTGGTACCCAAACCTAGATAAATAGTCATTCGGTCTTGTCAAAGTGGTGAAAAAATTTAGAAATTACATTCTAAGGAGTAAAGTCATTGGGATAGTTCCAGACGCAGCTGTACAGTCCCTTTTGATGCAGAATGAGCTGGGAGAGCAGAGGGGAAAATGGATGTCCATCCTCCAAGAGTTTGACCTTGAAATCCAACCAATGAAACTAGTAAGGGGCCAGGGCCTGATGAAGCTGATCTCTGAGGTTGAAGAAGGACTGGTGTACTAAACCTACACCGATCAAGGCGTGATCAGTGATGTATGGTACCAAGACATAGTGTACTATTTTCTACAAAATCGTTGCCCAGAGGAAATGAGTGGTTCTCAAAGGAGGGCCTTAAGAATCAAGAGTGGCTCCTACATGTTAAAAAATGGACAACTATACAAATGCAATTATGAAGGCATATACCTAAGGTGCTTGGACAGACATGAGGCAAAGAAAATCCTAGAGAATTTCCATGACAAATACAGAACTGGACATGGGTCAGCTGACGCAATGGCCCACCAGATTTTAGGGGCAGGGTATTTTTGGCCTACAATATTCAGAGACACAAGTGAACATGTGAGATCTTTCCATACTTGTCAAACCAGTGTGAATCGAGAAAGGAATCCCGCCATGCCCTTACAACCAGTGTATGAGGTACGCCCATTTTCCCAATGGGGCTTGGATTTTGTTGGAATGATTAACCCCCCTTCATCTGTAGGACACAGATTTATCTTGATAGCTACTGACTATTGCACCCGCTGGACGGAGGCTCAAGCACTAAAAAATTGCAC
This sequence comes from Thuja plicata, assembly GCA_018584345.1. Taxonomy (NCBI): domain Eukaryota; kingdom Viridiplantae; phylum Streptophyta; class Pinopsida; order Cupressales; family Cupressaceae; genus Thuja; species Thuja plicata. Next base: position 498,143 of record MU223370.1, on the reverse strand, counting down.
CACAGAGGTCGTGATCAGATTCTTGGAAGAGCGCATCATAACTAGGTTTGGGATGCCATTTTATCTGGTATGTGACAATGCTCCCTCTTTTTCCTTTGCCTCGCTGATGCAATGGGCCTTGGAGAACCAGGTAATCCTCAAGTTTTCTTCAAATTACTATCCACAAGACAATGGTGTAGTAGAGTCTACCAATAAGAACCTAACGACAGTGATCAAGAACCTCCCAGATGACAACCCCAGGGATTGGCATGCACAACTGAAATACACTTTATGGACTGATCGCATAAGGATAAAAAATGCCTTGGGGACGTCTCTGTACCAGCTAATATACGACTTGCAACTAGTCTTCCCTATGAACTTAAAGATCCCGATCCTCTGATTCATGGACCAGTATGTGGGAGGAGAAGATCGGGTCCAAGTCTGGCTCATGAATCTACTTAACTTAGAGGAGAAGTGAACAACAGCTCTAGAGCATGTATAAAAACATCAAGCTATATTCAAGAGGTGGTTTGACAAGAGAGCCACCATTAAAGCCTTCAGGATCTCTGACCTTGTCCTCATGTTGGATAAGGTGAAAGAAAAGTCGGGTAGCCACACCAAGTTCCAAAGATTGTGGACAGGCCCTTATCAAATATCAAAGATCCTGGGGGAAAACAATTTTAGGGTCAGTGCATTAGATGGAGAGTTGACCCTGTTTCCAGTCAATGGGAAATTCATCAAGCATTACTTTGAATCCTAAGTGGGATTGCCTTCTGTCCCTTGTACCATAGTTTCCCTTGTTTCGATCCTTTCCTTTCTCCGTCTCTTTGCCGTCAGTCCGTTCTTCCTTTCTTTTATCAGGGCTCATTTTTTTTATTTTTTTTAGGGTCAGTGTGTTCTTGGATCCATTCCAAGGTAGTTCATGAATCAGAGCAAGGGTATTTCTCAGTCAATTCTCTGAAGGAAATATGCAACACAAAGAACATGATCCAAAAGGCGAAGTGATGACAACTATCAATGATTAAAAAAAAGAAGTTCAAGGCTTGGTCATCCTGATCGTGAAATACACTAAAAAGCAACACTCAAAGAGTAGTGGTTCCTTGAATGATTGATAGTTGTGACCAGCACTAGTGCATAGATTTGGGTACCCACCAATCCCAGAACCCAGGTCTGAGAGGATGCAAGGGAAATTGCAAATAGCTAGAGAAAGGAGAAAAAGTAGGTGCATTAAAAGAAAAGTGTCCCAAGGAGGCCACAAGTGTAAAATCTGGGTGACACAGTCTAAACATTGCCCGAATCAGAAAAAAAAAAAAAAAAAAAGAAAAAAAGAAAAGAAAAAAATTTCATTGTTATGGACCTGAGCATACTGGATGAGAAAGTGCACAAATATCCAAGGGCATAAATAAAAAGAAAAAAAGAAGAGTGTCCAAAAAAGACATAACTCTCAAGAGCAGAAAGCCGCGGCCTAGCAAACAAAACAGACTTGGGCGACTATAGCAACTTCTACCGGGGCTATAAACGCCCAACGGGTAGTAGAGAAAGGTTATACGTAGGATTTGGGGAAAACTTTGTTGGGGCTATGGATGCCTGACTGGCAGCAAAGCTCTTTTTGGGAAGCCCTAGTCTACTTGGCGAAGGTTGGGAGCAACTGACAAACATTCTGGTTACCACAATCAAGGGTCAAGGAACAAATACACATGAACACACACCAGGAACTAGCAAAAACCTTGGATTGAAAGTCATTGATAGATTGGCCGACACCAACACCTATTGGCCTTATTCTACTGTGAAGTTACCACCTGGAAGAGTAATGATGATAGAGGAATGCCTTGGTCACTCCCCCTTTTTGTCGGGCGATTTGTTGTGGGTTCACAGCACACACCCCATTTATTTGGTCCTCTGACCATGGGGACCCCCCTTCTTTGTTTTTTTTGGCTTTGTGTTTGTTTGGTCTAGTTTTCCCCTTTGATTCCTCATTTGGTCGACCTCAGAAGAACAAGTGTTGGGATAATCTAAAGAGAAAACACCCCTCTTTTGGCCTTTCAACCCTTTTAGCATTTCGGGGACCTTGGTACTCCAAAACACCGAAATGACCAGAAGGTCGAAGGTCAGTTCATTCGGTGTTTTCAACCTCTAAAAATGCTGAAAGTCTGAAGGGGTCTACCTCCAAACATTCTGTGTTTTGGACACCGAAACCACCGAAGGCACTGATGTCAGGACCTGTGGGTTATAAGTTAAGGATGCCCCAATTTGTAAACACTTTGCGTCCTCGAGCTTGTGAATTCAAGTTTTTTTTCCTCACCTTCGGCCCTAAGTCTGATCATTCACGTGCACCTCCAGTTTCATTGTGCCTGTCTCCTCACTTTTCACCCCTCCAAGGTTAGTCTCACTTGCGTGCCTCTCATTCTCTGTTCTTCCTGGTTTTGCACTTTCATTTTGGGTTTTTCTTTTTTCTTTCTTTCTTCGCCCTAGCACTTGTCCAGCCTAGGGCGTTTTCATTTTATTTTCCCCTGGTCTCTAAGGGGACCTGTGGGTGCCTTCATTTTAGGAAGGGGTTTTTCACTGTCGGGTTGGTTTTTTTCTGCCCTCTAGGTTTTTTTTGGTGTGTTAGGTTTTTTCTTGGGTCGCGACCTTTGTCACAAGTCTTCAGCCTCTGAAATTCCAAAAACCAAGTCTTGGTTGTCTATCATGTTGTCAGAGATTCAGCCCTTTCAATGTTTCATACCTCTGAAACATCCCAAACCCTGACAGGTTTGAATCCCCGAAAGTCCTATCCATCACCACTATTTCAGAGTTTCAAACTTTTTGGTATTTTAGACCCCCAAAAGGCCTAAAATCCCGACAAGCCCACGTCTCCAAATCCTGGTCTTCAAGCCTCAAGATTTTTGACATCTACAAAACTTTCAGGCCTTTGGATACCGAAAGGTCTGAAACAAACCCTACGAATGATAGCTTTTTGGGCTTTCATCCTTTTCAACCTCTGACACTTTATTCGGTGTCTGAAACCTTGAAAGTGCAAAAATCTGCAGGCTGAGTGACTTTGGTTTTTCTCGCTATGTTTTCTTAGTTTAATTTAGCTTTCCTTCAGTTTGTTCCTCAAAATAAGATACTGATACTTGCATGTTCTATCATAGGAATGACTGAGAAAAGGATTACTTCGCCCATGAAGTACCAATCCAAGGGGAACACTCCCCCTTCAAAGAATGGCAACAAGCACAATGAGATCACCGATACTGATATCGGGAATGTAAATTGGGATCAATTCCTTATGAGGTGTGCCCAAACACAGGGAAGGTCAGAAGACTGTACTTCATTTTTTTTAGCAGGACTTATCAACGCAGTAGCCCACCCCGTGGCGGTGACCTCACCTGAGTTAATCATGACCTTAGCAAATCACTATAATTTAGATGGAAGGGTGGTTTGAAACATAGAGGGCCAAGTAATATTAGATATCAGGCCATATGTCATAGAGGATGTATTCCATCTTCACAAAGGCATAGACAATTTCTATGAATTCTTCATAGAAAAGGGAAATTTATGGTTCAGGAATAAAGGTGACAAAGCATACGAGATAGTCAATTACCATTAACTTGAACAACCTCTCCCAAAGAATAAGCTGGACAAAATAGACCTAAGGAGGGGATACATGAAGGATGACATCAAAGCGGCCATAACAATGTTGAGTCGAGTATATGGGTTACCACAGTCCTCCCAACTAGAGAATTGGATGATCCTCCTGATTGAAAGACATAAAGGTCACAGGTCTAGGTTTGACTAGGGAACCATCATTAGTGACAAGTTAGATGAATAGCTCACGATAGTAAAACATAACCCCAAGTTCTACATGAGCACTTATGTGGTGTACTTATTGGCAGCCCGGGTGGATTACCCTGGACTCACCAAGAGGGGAAACCTAAATGATCCCAACGCATGGCCTTACATCATATATCCCCAACTAAAGAAGAGGGCAAAAATGTTAGAGGATAGCCCAGACTATAAGATAGTCAATGACGCTTTCATCTTCGCAATCATCAGGTCCATCGAAGGTGACTTTGCAAAAAGAATGTTTGAAGAAGAAGCCACCAAGGTAAGGGCCATAGGGGCCTATTACATTCAATTTAGGACTTTCACTTATATCCAGATAGTAGGATCAATGGTACAACCAAAGAAGCTTCCCAGATATTTGTTCGACTGGATAATCATTTTGGAGATGGCCTGACAACTCACCGATGCATATGAGCACATAAAGCACAAGAAGAAGCACTGTTGGGAATTTTCCATTTCATTAGGGCCATATACCCTAAAAGATATGAAGATCTACAAGTCCATGGCCTTTAAATGGGATGACTTCCCCCTACATCCTTACAAAATAGTGCATCCTCACTTTGATCCTATAGGCACCTACAACCACATTATTGGCAAATTCTACATTCACGAACCACACGTGGAAGATCACTGGATGAACTATGTGGATGATCATGAGGTCAGGATCCAAGATTAATTTAGGGTGACCCTTGCCTTAGCAAAGGAAGTCATAAAGACCCTTATTCCCCCTAAAGTTTGGGAATGTGATTCAGATGAGGTATTGGAGGCAATTTACACTAATGACAAGATATATGATAGGCCCATCATTAACGCAAAGGTAGACAAAGCCAAAAATGATGACATCGATTTCCAGGTGAGGCATGTGGTGAGAATGATATAGGAGTGGATCAAGAGGCCCTTCAAGATGAGCTGAATACCTGTAAAGATATTGATGGACCCACCCAAACAGATGGATAAACAATGCGGGGAGAAAAACACAACGCCAAAATATAAGAAAGCACCACCACAGAAGCCTAACACGGTGTATGGCCATGAACATACGGTAGATTACGGGTCAAAACCAAGGCCCAAGACTCCCAAGACAAGAATGACTAGATAGATAGATTCCTCCATAGTCCCATCACAGGTTGCATCGAGTGAAGGACCCTCCACTTCAGGACAATCTTCCCCCACCAGGGAGAAGAGCAAGAAGATAGACAAGAGAAAGAAAGTTTCTCTATCCTTGCAATTAGAGACTGTGTAAGAAGACTTGCAAGAGGAAGAAGGGGAAGATGTTCCCCTTGTCAAAAGAACAAGATCTCACAAGAGGAGAGAAAAGGAAACCAGTCAGAAGCAGCAAGAAGATCCTAAAGAGCAAGAAAACCCCTTAGATGTTCTTGGATTGGATGAGTTCCAAATGTCAGAATTTGAAGGTCTAGAAGGTTTCTCTGACCAAGGCTAGGATTCGCCAGGTTATGCAATTGGATACGAGGTAGATGGTCCTTCCCTCTTCCAACCATAGGTAATTTTAACTCTGCCTTCCACTCAATTCACTAACCCTGACCCCGATATACCTGTTATGGGAAAGAACTCCAAAATGGATCACAGACTCATGAATCTGGAATCCACACTTTCCCAAGATGTGTCTATAAAAGAGGCCACCACAAAAGTCATTCCTATCACATCACCCCCCCACGTTCCTACTCCACCGATTACTGCTCTGCCTTCTATTCCAACTCCCCCACCAATTCTCCAAACCCCACCAACTACTCTTCTACCTCCAATCCTAAATCTCCCAACACCTACTCCACCACCAGTGAGCCATTTTCTCTACCACATCCCAACTCACGGAAGGCCATAACTGGTCTCAATACAAAAGTGATAACTAGCCCCTCAGGTGATGAAAATAGAGGCCAAGAAGATCAAGAGGAGATAAGAGAAGGAAAGGGCATGACAAAGGATGAAGGAGAGAAAGGGGGAGAACACCAAGAGGAGGAGAATAGAGAAGGGGAAAGGAAAGAAAGAGGGAAAGGGCCAGATCAAGAGGTGATTCAAAAGTTGCAAAGTTTGGATTCAGTCTTGCAGGTTACCCTGTATGAGCCAGTCACCACCTCTAATAAGCCCACTTGGTTTACTAGAGAAATCCAGTTAAGGAAGAGAACTTACGCCGATGATGATGAAAAGGAAGATATAGACATAGCATCCTTGGGGCAAGCACTTCAACAGAAAATAGTCATATTACCAGCATAGATAATGTCAGACATCACCCAGGACACAAGGGGGCACTGGAAGGCACAGGTTGTGGTCCCATCCGCCAGCACCTCTCAAGCTCAAACTACTTCAGAAGACTACACATTCAAGGAGGTAGATTTGGGGGAACCCACCAGGGAGGGGAGTGAGACATTAGTAGCCTTGGGACTCAAACATGCTCTATGTTTCATGAGTAAAGATGAAGAGACTATAAAGGTTTTGACTGAGCAGAAAGAAACCTTTAAAAGGTTCATCCATAAAGTGGTTGGTCCCATTGACCTCAATTGCCCGAAGGCCTCACTACAGGCGGTATTGGATAAAAGAAATGCCCCAGACCTAACCACAGGTTTAACGCCCTCCTTCATCAAAGAAAGTACAGATTGGAAGGTGGATTTTGAGCAATGCGGGGAAGAGGCCATAAAGAAAATATTTAGGCCTTATAGGATTTATCTAATAGAGGCCACAAAATCTGATAGATTTGATGACAAAAGAAGGTGGCCTGGAGCCTGAGACTAGTAGATGGAGAGCCACTCTCCAAGATTTACATATTGTTAGAAAACAACGCTTCCAAATCTTGGTAAAGATATATGAAGGTGAAGAGCTAGAAAAATTTGTAGCTTGGGTCAAGTGCATAACTAAGATAGTTAGCATTTATGAGAAATGTAATGCGTTCATATCAGATAAATAGAAAGAGGTCCTAGAATGGGTGGAAGAAATAGATATCTTCTTTACAGGAATTGGCCTTGATCTATACAGAGATGAAGATAAACATGTCTTACGGCCATCCAAAGAAGTGGTCCAATAATTTAGGGACATTGTAGCAGGTACATGGACCAAGGAGGCCCTGCAACAATTGTTTTATTCAAAGGAAGAAATGATGAGGATGGCTAATCACGTAGAAGAGATTCAATTCTTTTCTTCTGAGCTGACGAACTTCAAGAAAAGGAAAGAACAAGAAGTTAACAAGGCTAAAAGGAAGGAGGTAAACTATGAAGAAGTCCAAGAGATCATACAAAGGCTTCGAGCTGCACATCCTGAAGTTTTTCTGAATTGACCCTTTGGGTCACATAACAGTTTTGAAGATTTTCCTAAGGATGGTTTCCAAATTTTTGGGCTTTCGGTCTTTCGGCCCCATCAGATTTTTGACCTTTCGGCCTTCCAGGACTTTTGGCCTCTTCGGCCCCATCACATTTTTGGCCTTTCGACCCTCTATGTTTTCAGCCTTTTCGGCCTTCTGGGTATTTCAACCTTTTCGGCCTCCGACAAGTCCGAAATCTGAGCCAAGGTTTTAATAATAAACACTTAAAAGATACTGACACCAGAAAGGTTTCAGAGTTGAGGTCGGGGTCCGAAAAATTGGGTGTTTTTAGTGAGATCACTTTTTTCCACACCAGTTGAACTCCAGATCTAATTAATGGTCAGCTTGAGTTCGTTCTGAAAGAACTAAAGGTTCTCTATCAGTCTCCACCGTCAAATGAGCTTCCAGATGAAGATTCCAAGAGAGACTTCCAGAAACAAGAAGAAAACTCCTAGTCTACTGAAGAAACCCCCTCTCCTTTTTCTTTCTTTTTAGCGAGTTTGACCCTCACTGTATGGGCAAACTGATTGTAAATGGGTTCATAGATCCATGCAAGTTTATCTAGTGTCAGTTAAGAATAGTTTTCCTTCTAGTAAAGTTTTAGATTAAATTATTATTTTTCTTTGATGCCCTAAATTCAGAATTCAGAGTTGCGAATCAAATGCTATGTATTGTAATCACAAAAGCAATGTAACGGTCAAATTCTTAATGCAATAAAGATATACATTTGGTGCTTCATTCGTGGTGTGTAAATTGCTGCTACCTATGCAAAATTATTGAATGTATGCTTGCATTATTCATTATTTTTTAGAGAGCCTCTTGTTTATTGTGCTTCGAATTCACATTGTCTTTTATTTGGAGTTTGTTGTTGTTTGTTTTACCTTGCTGTGACGAATGCGTGGAAGAGATCATCTTTGGGCTTAACGATAAATCTGTCTCATGGGTGCGCACATCTTGGTGCCTTCATGATTTGATCGATTTTGAATATCTTGTACGAGTGAATACGTCTTCTCCCCAAACGCTTGCATCCATGGGGTATTGAATTGTGACTTGGTCTGATTTGTGCTGTGTGGGTTTGTCCCAAATCTCTTCACCATTCAATTCGCAAGGAAGGATTCAAAATGGTTCATGTCCGTAGGATTTTATTTTTAGCACTTGGTTTTACTCCTCGTTACCTTAATCTTTTCAATTTCTGTCTTTAATTTTGAAAATCAACATCTTGAAAATACCAAAAAAAAAGAAGAACTAAAGTGTCTTGCAGTTTGATGTCTTGAAAGAACCAGCAAAGGCCTCCTCGTGAAACAAATCACATTTATCTTCAACTAAGTAACCAAGCAGGTTGTGACCCGACCTCGGAGAACCTTGGCAATAACTTTGTTATTCTTTCAAGAGAGGAAATTGAGTTTCGAGATCCTAGCAAGTTGGCTTGTGTCAAAACAACGCTCAACAGGTAGGAGTAGAGTAGTCTTAGGGTAGGCTTCTAGATTGGATTAATAGGTCTTTAGGATAGGCTTAGATTAATTTTTCAAATTAGATTTGAATTAATCTTGGTTTAGAGGAATTAGGAATATGAGAGATTTAATAAATATAAATTTATTAAAAGCGGAATTGTGAGGAAATGTATTTAAATAAAATACATTAGAATAGTATTTAGATTGTATGTAAATGCTAAGAATGAAACTATTTAATTGATTAAATTAAATACTTAGATGAATATAAGGTAATTAATAATTAAATTAATATTTTTGGATGTCTACACAAAGTAACATAACTACTATTAGAAATTAATGCTTAGATTACGAAAGAGTATTACAGTACTGATCCTTACCATTGATCAACTTTTGACTTGCAATCTATGTATACTAATTGCTCATACCATGAATTTAACAAAATAACTTATAAATGTAAATCAAACCCACAATCATATATACCGTTGCACCAAATTCAAGTTCCTTACAAATAACTACATCTAATAGATCATACAAATTTGAATCGACATTGCTTATGAACTATAAACTGTTATGTGGAACATATGGGGTGGAAGCTGTGCTATTTTTAGTTTTATTCTTGGTGGAACAACCACATTTAGTCTACTTGTTACATCTTCAATCTTGGAGTACATATAGGTTTATGAATAGTAAGCTTGTGGATATTTTAACTTTTAATTAAGTTATATTATTATTATTATTATTATTTTTAAATCGAAAGTGGGTGAACCACTAGTATTTTATATATAATAGTAAACTGGTTCAAGATCTCAATTGGAAAATAACCAGGAAGAAAACCCAATATCCTTGCTCAATTACAATATAATATGAACCTAATGTTTACAAAAAGCCTCTACTGGCAGTAAAAACAAAAGAGCCAAAATGTGTGCCATATAAGTGACATTTTTGCATTTTAATGTTAGGCACCTGCATCTAATGATATCTTGCCATCCACGAGGACTAAAACTTCAAAAATAATACCCTTACGATCTAAGTCCATGGGTTTCATGTCAAGGTCTTCCCAAGCTCGGGGTCGCTATGATTTTGCGTGATTCATTGTTATATTATTATTATTATTATATCATTATTTAGTTATTTAGGTTGGTTTGGGACTTATATGTGGATAAGGCGTAAAGAAGGTATATATGGAAGGTAGTTAGTTTCATTTGATGATCAGATTGTGAATTGTGTTCTCTTTGCAAATGTTGAAGGTTTGCCCTCTCAAACTAGTTTGTTATTTTCATATATTATCAAGTATTCTCAACTAATTTTTGAGATGTTTCTTTTGGAAAAGTGCGGCCTAGACTTTGGTAATATCATTAGAGATATTATATGTTATAATTATGATGATTATATGATTATATGTTATAATATTTTTGTAATAAATGTAGTAAAGATGGTGCATTATTGATATAGGGTTGATGGCTCTTGTCAATGTGCCAAACTATCAATGTGGTGGTGGGCAATGCATGTTGAAGACTTCATGGACACATAGCAACCTTGGACGATAATTTTGGTGCTGCCCAAATAGAAAAAAGGTTGCTAATGTATATATATTGTATGTTTGTAATGTACACACTATTCATTATATAATAAGAATTAATATATATTGGGTATCATAGGGAAATAATGGCTATGAATAATTTAGTTGGGTCAATGATGGCCCATCTGCATCTATCTTCCCATCTCAACTTATTCATGATGAAGGATTTGAATGTAAATCATGTTAGGCTAGGGTGAATGCAAAAATTACATTTTTATGATGCCTTCTTTGTATTGTAATCACATATCTTTGCTGGGACCATATGCAGAGATGAGCTTAGAAATTAGTCGGTTACTATTTTCATATTGTAACTTGTTTTTTATTTAGTATGGATATGGTGTAACTTATCTTTGCCTCAAGTGAGAGTATAAATGGTTTACGTATTTTTTACACCAATTCTTCTTCCTTTCATGTTTATGGCTTTGGTGAGCCCCAATCTGTTGTCACTCACATGATTTAACACATATAGTGTTTTCTTGGTTAATTTTCTTACTGGACATTGCTTTATAGAATTCTAACCCAGGTTTGTTGATAAATTATGAGGTTAACAAAGATATATCATGTATGAACTCATTTAATTGGTCTTCATCTGACAAGCGTGGTTCATTTAGGTAAGAATTCGAAGAGGCCAATGAAGGTAATATAATTAATAAGATTTTTTTAAAACTCATACAAAAGTTAGCAGCTGAATGTACTTCATTAGGGGTTACAATTTATATTTTTTTTCATTAAAATATTACAGGGATTGTGGTACTAACAAAAGCACAAAGTAGTCGTATGCTCTATGTATGCAGGGTCCACAGACAAAAATGAGAGTTGGGGCATGAAAGAGCGTCAAAGACTCATCAGACTATACATTTATAACACTATATCTTCATTATGTAAATTAGGAATGCCTCATTCATTTTTTTTTAATTTCATATCTGTATTATGTAATGAGGAATGCCTCATTCATTCATTTATAATCTTATTAAGTTTTCTTTTTAGGGCTAGACCAGAGATTTTCTCCACCGACTCTTTCCTACCGATGCCCCTAGTGAGCTGGGTTGTAGGCAACATTTTGAATTTTTTTTTAATAAAATCAATGACTTGCTTATAGTGATGACACGTGTATTTTGGAGTTTTTTATTTTATAAATTTGTACAGATTTTTTTTTTTAAACTTCTACAAATGTTAATTTTTTTTAAAACTCAAACATAATTTTATTTAAAAAACTATAAAATTAACCTTATTCAAACAAAATAAAAACAAATTAAAATTGTTTATAGTGGTCATAGAAAAATAAAATAAATATTAAAAAACTCCTACAAAATGTAAAAAACATAATTATGTTTAAAAAAAATCACAAATTAAGTATATTCAAAGAAATTAAGAAGTAAACAATAAAAAAATCATTATTCATTTCATATTCCAATTCAAGATTGTGGCACCCAAACGTAGAAAATAGATCTTCTCAGTCATCTTCTGGGTGAACCAAATGGGTCCAACCCATATTCCGGAAATCATTTCCAGGACAAGTATCTTCTAGAATTGTAGCACCTTCCAGAATTGATGTTATCCAGCATTTGGTATTCTAGCACCCAAACGGGCCCTTACATCACTAAGATTAATCTCCAAGATCTTCCTCTCACATGTTGGCAACCCCCAAAATGTGTGGATTTATTTGAGTAAAAAACTCTAAAGTACATCCACTCATATTAAGCTTTTAGGAAATATGGTGGTTGTTTCTACTATAAGCATTTCAATAAGAAAAAAGAAAGTTTTGTAATTTTATGAAGTTTGTAAATAATCCTAACTTTTCATAAAAATGACTAAAATAAAAACTAATTTCATATGTAAGTCCCAAAATGTAAAAATAATATCTCAATATCCAATACTACAGTAAACTCCTTGCATGAAGAGAAAAAATAAAGACAATATGTATTGCTTAAAATTTCTATAGACTAGCAGTTGCACACTTTTGTACATGCGACAATGAGCCAATAGGAGTTTTTCTTTTCAAAAAAGTTATGTTTTGTACAATGCCAAAAGTACATCATTAATGGTATGTAGAAGGAAATCTGGAAATGATTTTTCTTACAAGTTACAGTTTTGTTCAGGTTCAGGCACATTGATGGGCTCTCCTTCGTTCAAGTAAACGAAAGATTTGTAATCTTCAGGTTCTTGCTTGCATTCTACTTCATTCTTTTGTGCATATTAATCAATTATAACATTTGCACTTTCCACAACTTTTTTAGTGTTAGAATTCAAACACTTGTATGCTTTGCTCTTAGTGGAATAATCTAGGAATATGCCTTCATCACTTTTAGGATCAAGTTTTCCATTTCTATTGTCCTTCAATATATGACATTTGCTCCCAAAAACTTTAAAATATTTTACATTGGGTGCATAACCATACCATAACTCATAAGATGTAATATCAGTACCTTTCTTGACTTTTACTTGGTTCAAGGTATAGACTATTGTACTTACAGATTCTCTCCAATACTTTTGTGCAACATTCTTTTCTATTATCAGTGTTCTGGCACAACCCATTATTTATCTATTCCTTATCTCAGCTATGCCATTCTGTGGAGGAGTCCTTGGAGCAGACATCTATCTTTTAATTCCTCTATCATTGCAGAACAAGTTGAACTCATTAGATATAAACTCTCCTCTGTCAGCTCTCAGACATCTCAAGTTCTTACCTGCCTCTTTTTCAACTTTTGTCAAATACCACTTAAACAACTAAAAGACATCAGATTTTTCTTTAAGAAACATTACAATCATCATTCTAGAGTAATCATCAACAAATAGTATGAAATATTTATCACCTTGGTATCTTTGTACACCAATAGGTCCACAAAGGTCAGTATGAACCAATTCCAAAACATCATCTGAAGTATAGGTTTTGTTCTTGAAGCTAGACTTAGTCATTTTCCCAACTGACATTGCTTACACATAACATTATTGGGTTTATTCAATCTTGGTAACCTCTCTCTCTTTTCATCTTACTAATGTTTACCAAATTGTCAAATTTCACATGAAATAACCTCTTATGCCATAACCATATATCATCATATTGTGCAAACAAACATGTCTCAACAGATAAGTCTAGATAGAACAAATTACCTCTTGTATGTTCTCCACTTCTAATCAGTTCATCAGTAGCATCAAATATATTATCTTTTATGTGATGAAACACAACTCGGTATCCATAAGTATTCAACTGAGAAACACTCAACAAGTTACAGTTTAGTCATTCAACCCAATAGGCATGGTCACATATGATCTTATCAGTCAATTTTATTGATCCTTTTCCTTTCACAGGACATGATTTGTCATTACCAAACTTAAAACTACCACCTTTGCAATAGTTTAAGGTTTCAAATTTACTTTTAATACTAGTCATGTGATGTGAACAACCACTATAAATTATCCATCTATCACCTTTACTCATATAATAAATAAGTGCAATTTTCTCATATTCATCAGAATCATCTTTCATAGCAACATAAACAACTTCTATATCACTATCATCATATTTATCAGATTCACTATCAGTTTCTTCTTCAACAATATAACAATATTTATTACCTTTATCTTTATAGTCCTTATACTTTCTGAAATCTCTGTCATCCCTTTTGTCTTTATACTTGCTTTCTCTTCTCTCATCCTTGTCATTCCTGTCAGGGCATCTTGCAACAATATGGACAACTTTGTTACATGAAAAACATATTATAGGAAGTTTACCTTTGAATTTTCCTCTTCCTCTCGGTAGTCTTCTAGCCATAAGTGCTTCAAGTTCATCAAGATCTTCATCAAAAGTGTCACTGTCGCTATTCACATGACTTTCTTTTCCTTTTCTTGATTTATGAAGAGTCAATTGTGATTTGAATGCAGAATCAACATGGTTAGGAGTGAAATTATCAAAATGTGACATTTCAAAAGTAGTAAGTCTACCAACTAGACCTTCCAGAGTTAAGTTGTTACTAGGGGTACATCTTAGTTCTTGTATAGAAGATACTCTAATAACATATATAGGAAGTAAGGTTCCCAATACCTTGCTAATAATAGTATCCTCACTAATAGTTCCATTGAATCCTCTAATAGCATTTACAAACTCCTTAACTCAGCTACAATACAAAACACTAGTTTCACCATATTGCATTCTCATTTCATCAAACTTACCTCTCAAGCTTTCAGATTTGGCTCTCAGTACATTTGTATCACCTCCATAAATAGTTGCCAGTGTATCACACATCTCTTTTGTAGTTTTACAATCTTTTATATCTTTAAATTCAGGATAGCTTAGGGCTGATGCAATCTCCAACATTGCTTGGTTGTGTTCTTGTTTTTCTTTCATCTGCTAGGTTGTCATAGGTGAAAGCACTGTTATGTAATCATGTTCCATAAAGTATTTTGTTGAATCTCCAATACTAGCTAGGTGTAGCTTCATCAAACTTTTCCATGCAGGGAAGTTCTCCTTGTTCAACCTTGGTACCTCCTTTTTATACATCTTGATCTTTAGCTTCAAGTACCTTCAAACTTTTCTCTACAAGCACCACAATAGCTCTGATACCAATTATTATAATGATTTAGAATAAATAAGAGGGTGGGGGGGGGGGGGGAATCAACNCCAATTATTATAATGATTTAGAATAAATAAGAGGGTGGGGGGGGGGGGTGAATCAACTATTCAAGGTCCATATGTACCAATTGAACTTTCAAATACTTTAACCAAATCAGATCCACTTGGTCCCTATAGCATATGATCAACAATATAAAATTTTTACTTTCCTACTGTAATCAACTTATAGAATATAAAACTCTTAAACACTACATCAAATAAAATTCACACAAATATGACAACAAGATTTTACATGGAAACCCAATATGGGAAAAACCACCAGTAACATGCTACCAATTTTTCACTCTTCTGAAGTGAGCTCTGTGAAAAGCCAACCCGGTTAAAGGTTACAATACACACTGTTAAATGTGACTCAATTAAAGGATTTAATCACTCTGTTAGAAGTGATCCTTTTTAGAGGGCTTAGACCATTCCATTAGAATGTCACCTTGATTAAAGGATTTAACAACACGACTATTAGGTCAACCTTGTTTAAAAGGATTTTGCAACTGATACAATGGTTAGAAAATAACAAAAAATTGTGATCTGAGACATACAACTCACTTTGAAAATACAGATCCAATTATAGTTCAAATGATAATTCACTAGCTGGCCTTCATTTTCATCTCTATCACTCTGATCTGCTTGAAAATCCTTCAAGCAATCACCACTCTGCAGTCCTATACTGATCTCTTCATCCTTCTCTTCCTTTTGCTTAGATTTTTCCCATCAATTGAATTAACCACATACCACTACATCATAACCCATAGTTAGGTTAATCTTATACCTATCTGATCAGGTAGCTCAATCTATTTCCGCTTAATCATCATCGTAGATCTTAGGTTTAGGTCAGATCCAACAAATCCTTCCATCATTTTGGTTCCATCTGCATTGTAGAATACATCCTAAAACTCCTTCTTGAATCCATACATAAAATGGTTAAATATATATTAAATGCTCATTTAATTCTCCACAACAATCATCCTTATCTTAAATACACTTCACATATCCCAAGAAAATCAACTATGTTAGCTGGGATCTCAAATCTCTCTCAAACTGTCATAATACTGACACTCGGTCAATATCGTGCACTGTCACTCGGTCATCTCTGTGTAACTTGGTAATTCTCTAACACTCGAAATATGCTGATGCTCGGTCAACACTAAAATTTTCTTGACATATACTGGCGCTCGGTTGACAATCGCATCAGCTGACATTACTCGACACATACTTAAGTTCCTTAATCTTCTTCTCTATAACTCGGTCAATACTAAACTTGTAGTCATTCAAACTTCACTTAGAATTAAGATAAATAATATATTACCTTGTCAAGGTGCGATCTCATCAAGTACCCATTGTAGTCTCACATATCTCAACCATTCACCAGGGCTTCTTGTTATCTCACCTTTTCAAATATTCTTCATCAATCAATTGATATGGCACTTTAAAAGATAGCAAATATCTTACCAATTGAGGTTTGACATCAATGGCAATATAATAATTGTCTCAATTGTATTTCCCAATAATATTTATTCATATTTGTGTCAAATTTTTGAGTGGTTTATTGCATAATATTGATAGCAAATAAATGATAAATGAAAACACAAAAGAATATTCATCTTGTGAAGGAAAGACTATGAAATATGAGAAAATCTGCCATATAAATTTGATAAAAGAACTAAAAACAACAAAAATCAAATCCTATATATTTATTACAATGTTGCCAATACAAAATAACACTCATTCCTGTGATCTGATTACGTTAAAACATGTTTTACAAGGACCCAAAACCTATAATAAAGTTTTACAAATATTCAATAAAGTTCAGCTGAAACTATTTTGTAGAACCCAGAAAGGAAAGAAAAAAACATGCCTAGCAGGCATGCAACATTACAAAATCCCCAGAAATCTAAAAACATGAACAAGGACAACAAAAAGATAGGACCAAAAATAAGACAGCTACATTCCATCCACAATTTCTTGTGCCTGGACAACCATGAGTTGCATGTGTCCAACAGAGTTCTTGAGATCTTCAGTCTCCTTGTCTTCCTTTGGGCTCAACTTTCTGGTGCTAGCAGATGTGCATTTTCCAGGTCCCATGGTTTCCTTCACCTCTTTACCATACTTATCCCCTTTGTCCTATTCTAGCTTCTCCATCAGAATCTTCACATGACCAATATACGCCTTTAAGCTTGCTAGACATTGCTCACCAATCTTGCGCATGGTATCCTCCAATTTTTCCACTTTTAATTCAATATGTGGATTTTCCTTGCGAAGTCATCTTCCACCGCCTTGTCATCTCTTTCCTTCAGCCAATTTTCCATGTTGCCGACTTTATTCACCATTTCCACATGGGCTTCAGATCTCCTGACCACATCTTTCATCTCCTCCAGGCAGACCGCAATAGGTTTATCCCATATGCTAATTTTTTTAACAATATTGACCTCAGCTTTCATGATCTCCATTTGTTTTCTACATTAGCAGTATCATCCAACATTTTACCCAAAGTATAGGTAAAATCTACAAGACAATCCTTGCTAAAATTAATGTCATCAGAAACATTAATATCCTTACCAATGTCCTCATTAGTAGGGTTATCTTTAGCCACATTCTACTTTGCATCTTTTTCTATGCTTTTAACTGCTTCCTCCACAATCTGGTCAACACCCTTATGCCAATTAGTCTCTGAGCTCAGCATGGGGGTTTAGTCCGCATCCTTGTTGTCTCTATTATCCTCCTTATTCTCTTCCCCAAATTCATCCCTGAAGTTAGCCTCTATGCTCTGCTCCTTTTCCATCTCACCCTCCTTGTCCGAGGACAAGTCAATTCTTCTTTTGCTAGGGTTTTTACCTTTCTAGGTCCTTTTATTTTTGCTACTTCTTAGCTCCACTCGTTTCCTTTTCTTAGCCTCTTTTCCTAGTTTCTCCTCGTACTCTTCATCTTCCATCTCCTTCTCTATTTCAGAGTCCTCCATAGTAGTCTTCTTCTGGCTTCTCTTGGAAGAGGATCCTTTTATTGTTATTTTCTTAGGGGTTTGATACCCTAGAGGATTCCCATCTTCTTCCTTTGTCTCCTTCTCATACATAATATCTTCCTCTTCATCTTTCATCTCCTCCTCATCCCTCTCATTCCTCTTCAAGAGAGGTCTCTCCACCTTTTTTTTTTAGGAGATCATAAACTAGGAGCATGAGACCCTGGTGAGAGGCATGGTCTCCTTTCGGGTCTTTTTACAGACTAGTTACAATAAAATCCAATGAGCTAAGAAGATAAAAAAGTAGACTAATTCTGACATTATGCCTAAAGCGATTCAGAAGCATGAAATGGTGCTCATAGGCTCTAGTGAACCTACCATCGAGCGTAATGTAGCTTATAATCGCAAAGAGATAAATTCTCAGAACAGGCCTTGGTGAACCTACCAAAGAGATAGATTATAATGTAGCTTATAATCAGAACACTTATTCCTATGATAAATTCTAATTTATCACTAAAAACCTCATTTCAAACACTTTATACAAAATCACCTTAATAAAATTAATTTCAAATACTTTATACAAAATCACCTTACTAAAACCTTAAATTACCTGAACAACTAACTTATTTAATTCTTCTTTATCTCATATTCCAAAATTTTAATTATGAAAAATTATTTCTAACTAAAATTTACAATACCAAATACACTAAAATAATTAACATTTAAATATCAATTTTTTTATTTCTACAAAAAGATTTTTAAACAAATTCCTACAAACTTACACAAATCTAAAACTTGAAATTTATAAAGAAGAAAAAAAACTAAACCGGTATCTGAAAAAAAAAGATTTGATATCTAAAATTAGTATAAATGGATAAACATATCTCCCAAAAAGAGAAGAATCTATTCCTTATACCTATCCAAATTTAACAACCTACAATTTCTAGAAGATTTTCTTAAAATTAACAAACAAAAGACATTTTAATCCAAGGTAATCATAAATTCATTCTTAAATTTTATTATTGCTACTAACTTATTAATATCATCTATTAAAAGACAAATAAAGTGTTGAATGTAGAAAATAAAAAAATGAGAGGAATAAGTTATTAAGAGGCAATACTTATATTTCCATATTACATTCTAAGTCTATTTTTAATATATTGTGTGTGTGTGTGTGTGAGAGAGAGAGAGAGAGAGAGAGAGAGAGAGAGAGAGAGTTTAGTTGTTTATTTATTTTTTGGTCAGTAAGGTTTTTTTGTATATATTAAAATAAAGCAAAATACATCCTTCGACATCCATCTACATTAATCTGCTATTGATCCTATTGGGCATTTACCCATATTTCATTCTTTATCAGATATATATCTATCTATACTTCTGCTAACTATAATCGTGATTCCATTTACAGATGATGTAATCATTAAAAACATTTTTCAAAACATCAAAAAGGCCATCTGTTGAAGGCTGCACCTTTGTCCGCATCCACTGCTTCCGCCTTTAACGCATGACTAGGTTTGCACAAAAACTTTTGTATATCCTCCATCCCAGTTGACAGTCAACAAAACCCAAAATTGGAGCTTCATATCCTCCTTAATCTTTCATCTCTGCATGCCTTCGACCACCTCTCTTGTTTCATTGTTTGTGAGGCACATTCTGGTTGAAGAAGTCTGCAATTGTCCTATCTCGAGCATTCTGCATCGCCAGTTCTACTGTCACCCTTTGCCACCCCTCCATCACTCTACTGAACATCAATGGTTTGTCAGCATTGGCTCTCCACCTCAGGAATGGGATGAGCCCATATCTCTTACCCTCCTCATCATCTTCAAAACACTCCAATATATCAGACCCAATCCTTGGAATAGCCCATTCCAGGATGGAATCCAACCGCTCTAAAACATCTCCTTCAAACAAATCCCTGGTTACACTGCTCACTTCCTCCACACTCCTATTAATTTCCAAACCCCAAGCTATGAAAACTGAGATGCAGTCCAAATTCATGTGTCACTTTATCTTTCTTACCTGGAATTGTTCCCCTATCACAACTATTACCGCATCCACCATTTCATTAGTTTTTATTTTTAGTAATCCCTAAATCCTTTCTCTGCTAGCTGGCCCCTTAAAGGATTTCATTTACTTCTTCAAATCAACACTGAAGTTTGCCTCCATCATCCCTACTTTCACATTTTCCTATTTCGTTTGCAACTTCGCTCTTCTCAAACACCAAAACAATGAGTGATTTTCTTTCTCGGCTATGGTTTTTTAACACTTCTACATTGCTTGCTACTTGATCCATCCACTTTATCATATTTAAATTTTATTAGGAGTCCATCAGTGATCATTAAGACATTACTAGACCTGTCCCATCCAAAGCCATCAGACAGTCCATCCTTACTATGACATCATTCTTTCTTCACTCTGTCCTTTCACCGTCGGTTGATATATGTGATCTTTCAAGATTTCTCCACCTATCTTCTATTACCTCAAACATATTCAATCATCATTAAGGGTGATCTTACTCATGTCTTCCCAAACAATATTGTGGGGTAAATTGAATGTGCATGCCCAATTTTCCAACTTGTTAGCTTCATGATTACCTTCCCTCAATGTGTGAGTTATTTTGAAATCATTATATTGATTTAACACTTGACATACTTCCTTTAAAATATTCTGAATTCTCCAAGTGTAAGAGTTATTACTTTTTATTGCATCAATTACAATTTTGAATCCCCTTCAATTTGCACTTTTTGTAATCCAATCATTCTCCCAAGTTTAACCACAAGTAAGGCTGCTTGTATTTCCGCCACATTATTTGTTCCTTCCTGTAGTTTCATTGCAGCCATAGCTAGAGTGTTGCCGTTCGAATCCTGAGCTATTGCACCTGCTCCTGACATTCCTGGATTTCCCTTTGAGCAACCATCAAAATTTACTTTGACCCAAGTAGAATCCAGAGGGATCCAAACAACAACCTCCCTGCAAGTTTTCCTTTTTACCACTGTATTGCCATCATTGTTATATCTAATTTTAATTCCTGAACATGACAGGTGGACATTTCTATCCCATAGGGAGAAAATTGAGCTATGAGTTTTATTACTTACCACTGAGCTCATTACTTCCTCAATTGAAACATCAATCCGTTTCATAATCTGCTCCTCTATTTCTACCACATCATGGAAAATCCTTTTATTTCTTGCCTTCCACAACTCCCATATTAAAATGGATGGGCATACTATCCATAATTTGGATAATGTTGATTTCTGTGTGTGAGTTGGCCAACATTTAAATAAATCCAAGAGAAGATTTGGTAATGGCCCTACCCAATTTAACTTCCTTCTAACCATGTCCCAACATTTTCGTGCTACCCTACATTGAACCAACAAGTGATCCACATCTTCACAAGCATTTTTTACATCAGATATATACTTGGGCCAATAAATCCATACCTTTTCCTTTGTTCCCTATTAGTATTTTCTTTTGGATAGCCAACCACGCAAATGCCCCTGCCTTTGGCAAGCAATCTTTGTCCCAGCATAAGTTATATGGCCATCTCACGATTTCCTCATTCCTTGCTAATAAGTTATAGCCAACTTTTGAAGAATATTATCCACTTTTAGAAGCACACCATATGATTTCATCTTGGTCATCATGGAGGGTGATATGTCTCTCTCCTATAATATTATCCCATAGTTCCTTTTGACCCTCATCCATCCCACAGTTGTCAATTGCTTTCCAGCACCATTGCTCACCCATCAGTCCATCCCTCTTCTCCATATAGTCTTAGACTTTATCTCCCCAAGTGTTTTTCAAAGTCATAATAAGATTAATTAAGTTATTGTCATCAGTTAATACCAGCAACCCATTCTAGGAGTCCTCCCAAAATACATCTCCTCTACCATCCCCAATCTGCCATGTTAAATGATTACACACCACTGGCCTGCATTCTAAAATAAAGTTCCAGATAGCATACCCCTTTGGAGGATCCCTTACAGTAAAGATACGTTTGTTGTCCATAGAGTCCAAATATTTACTTTTCAGAATCTGCACCCATAGCTGAGAGGGTTTAGAGTAAATTTCCCATACCAATTTTGCCCCCAAAGCTTTATTAATCAGATGCCATTTTTTGAGACCAGCTCCACCTTTCTTCTTTGATTTGCATATCGTGTCCCATGCCACTCCACTAAAGGGATTTTTGTTTCCTCATGTCCTCCATTCCAAAAAAACCTTCTCATACATTGTTTAATATATCTTAGAACCTTTATAGGGATTTTCAAACAGCTCATAGAAAATATTGGGATGGTCGATATGACTGACTGCAACATAAGAATGTGGCCTGTATATGTAAGCCACTTCCCTTTCCAGCTTTCCATTCTTTTTACACAGCTATCAATGAGATCTTTCCAAAGGTTTTCTTTGGATGATCCTTCAAATAGAGGGATTCCCAAATATTTACTTGGTAACACTCCTACCTTCATACCTAGGACTGCTGAACCGGAAGGGTTGTATTGAAGAAAAAAATCTCCGATTTTTCCTAGTTGATAAATTGTCTTGAGGCATTGTTGTAAACTTCCAAACATTCTTTTATTGTTCTTGCTTCTCCTGTGGATGCTTCCCCCATCAGATATATATCATCCACAAATTGCAGATGTGTAATCGAGCCAAGTCCTCTAGCCATCTCAATGCCTTTCCAATTCCTGGAGGAGCCTCTTGATTTAATCGACCTTCCTAAAAATTCAGCTAAGATAATAAATGAGAAAGGAGATAGAGGACCCCCCTTTCAAATACCTATATTTGTATCAAAGAAGCCCTACGGACTTCCATTGATCAGAATGGATAGTCTAGGTGTAGTGATGCAACTAGCCACCCAATTACACCATCTATTATCAAAGCCAATTTTTTTTAAAACCTTCAAAAGAAAGCTCCTATTGACTTTATCATAGGCTTTCTTTATATCTAATTTAATCATCATTCCAACCTTCTTCCCTATTTTTAAAGAATGAAAGGTTTCATGCACAACTACTATACCTTCATAGATGGATCTTCCTGGTGCAAACCCACTTTGCTCCTCCGAGATGACTATTGGTAGCACCCCCTTTCAATATATTGGAAATTACTTTTGCTATCACTTTATAAACTGTGTTACAAAGTGAAATTGGCCAAAAGTCATCAAAGGATTCCTTTCTCCCTTTCTTTGGAATAAGAGATAAAAAGGTGTTATTAAAATTCCTAAACACTGTTCCTTTTAGTCTTGAATCTTCTACCACTGCATGCAGATCTTTGCCTATAATATGCCAAGATTTTTGGAAAAAAAAAGCTAGAAACCCATCTGGGCCTGGGGCCTTATCACTCCCTAGATTAAATAGAGCCACCTTAACCTCTTTCTTTGAGATGGGTTTCATTAGCAACTGATTATGTTCCTCTGAAATAACTATAGGGATAACATTTAAATCAGGATCCTCATTCAATTCCTGGTCCTCATGAATGAAGATGGAGGAGAAGAAGTGAACAACTTCAAAATTAATCAGTTCTTGGTCATTTACCTCATTTCCATGGTGATCCTTAATGGAGAAAATTTTATTAAGGGATCTCCTACCTTTAACTGAGTTATGAAAGAATTTTGTATTCCTGTCCCCTTCTTTTAACCAGAGTTCTCTAGATTTTTGCCTCCAGTATATCTCTTCCCTCTCCAAAACTTCATTATATTGTTCCTTCAATATTTTTTCCTGTTTAAATAATTCAATATCCATGCCCCCTTTCATGGTTAATTCATTAACCTTTTCTAATTCCATTTCCAATCTAAATTTTTCATCAAAAATATTTTTGAGCACTTCCCGGTTCCACACTTTGAGACACTCCTTTAGGAATTGTAATTTCTTAAAAAAACAAAAAGATGTATTACTTGATCTCTTAGGTGCATTGTTCCACCAGTGGGAAATAAGATCCATAAATCCCTATTTTTGAAACCACGTCTTCTCAAACCTGAAGGGTGCTCTATCAGGAGTGGCATCATCAACAATTCCCAGGGCTGTTGGGAAATGATGAGAACCAGTTATTGACAAGAGCTCTGCCTAACATATCCAATTAGTATCCATCCATTCTCCACCTAGGAGATATCTATCCAATTTTTTAGCTATATTTGAAAACCCCATTCTTCTGTTGGTCCATGTAAATACACCATCATTGAACTGCACATCTTGGAGTTCATTACTCATAATAACATCTGCAAAATCCTTCTGACTTTGGTTAATCCACCCTTTACCACCTAATTTCTCCATTGGAGAGGTGATTGCATTAAAATCCCTTCCCACCACAAAAATGCTATCCTTTATTCGATTGCATATTATAGAAAGGGAGTTCCAAAGTTTTAGCTTTAAAACCTGGCTGCAAGGTCCATAAACATTAATAACATAAAACTTCATCCTTAGCTGAAAGGAAGTAACCACCACCATTTTCCAAGAGTTACCTTCCTCCACTAAGGTCACATTCATCGCTGACTCTTTCCATAAAATTCCCATTCCACTCGAGGTGCCATCTACCTCTGTGAACAAGCATCCCCATTTACTGAATTTCCTAATAAATTGTAATTTTCCTAACCATTGAGCTTTGTTTCTTGCAATAGTACTAAATCTGGTTGGGTTTGATCAAGACATCGCTTGATCAAATGCCTCTTGTCAGGGGCATTGCAGCCCTTGAAATTCCATGAAAGCAACTTCATTGCTTCCGGGAAGAGGGATACCCTCTTCCCCATCTCAGCAGTTTTCCCCAGTCTGCCACATTACCAGCCATTTCTAATTTAGCATGTGCAGATTTAGGTCCCCTCTTGTGTTTGGCCTTTATTTTTGGTTGCTTCACCTGTGAGGGGGTTTGTTGAATGGTTATTTCTTCAATTATGTCCTCTTGATCTTGCAGTCCCAGCTCTTCATGATTATCCTCCTCTCTTAGTGACTCATAAGCTGACTCTGATTCCCATCCACTATTCACATTTTCATCATTCAGTGAAGACTCTAAGTTTATGATTGGGGATATCTGAATATCTCTACATTCATCAGTAACTACATTCCCCCTTGTTGATGAATTTGGTCTGCATACATTATAGGCGCCATTCAAAACCAAGTCAGGTTTACAACCTCTATCTGTGTCCTACTCTCTATAGCTCCTCGGGGTGATCTAGATCTCCCGTTGTTCCATAATATCTGGGATAAAATTGGAGTCCTGTTCATTCCTTACCTCTCTTTGTGGCATCTCACTATCTTCCAAAGGGGTTTCCTTTACCCTTTGGGTAGAATCCGAGCCATATGAACTTTCAGCTTGTAGAGTTGAATCTGCTTGATTAAATCCATTTGCATTTATCATTGCATTTGTTTCCTTCTGCAATAGCATGCCCGATCTTGCATTGTCTCCTCTACCTATAATCATTTCTTCCTCATATATCATTGACCATTCTGGAAGTATGGTTTTCTTTACTTCCATCAACTTGATCCAATCCAAGTTTCGATTGACCTCCAACCCTTTCATTTTCAGGGGATCTTCCACCTCCTCCCTATCATTTGTAATTTTTTTAGTTTCAATCTTTAACTGCCATTCCCTATGTGTTGATCCCAACATCACATATTCTGGGATCTTATAGCAATCCTGAATTTTCACAAGGATTTTGGAATATGTGTGGAAGTCATTCTCATCCACTGCCTCTTCAGAACTGATAAAAGTTCCTATGCAATTTCCTATGGTTGTAAGGGTAGCCTCATCCTTATATTCCCAAGGAAGATTTATTAACTTTAACCATATGGCCACTTCTTTTACCTTTTTCACCTCTGGATTAAGTTTTGGCTTCCAATCACATATATACAGACTTTTATTGTCTATCATGTAAGGTCCCCCTTTCATGACCCATTCCTTGTCCATTTTTGTGGGGCATAAAATCATTAAGAATTCATTAGCTAGGGTTTTAATTTCAAAATGATCTCCCCATTTGGATCTTATCCACCTTTGTATTTTTTCAATAGATGGACAAGGCCCTAGCCATTTCATGAAGAAATCTCTTTCAGTTAACCGATCTATAGTATCTTTCCAATGATCATTGTTAATCAGGAGGGATGAGGCTCTTACCATTCAGAGTTCATCATCCACATAGTTTGAGCAGATGCCATCAATCCAAACTTTCAATTTTTTTGAATCTGTCTTATAGTCTTTTGGGCGCCAAAACTTCTTTTCAATTTGGTTGAAGTTTAGAGGCTCGGGTTAATCCTTTTCTACCGCATCTGCCTTAACGGCTCCCGATTATTCTCCCATCTCCTACCATCCCTGTCAAAACTCTTCATCTCCCCTCTATAATAACCCGATTTGTTACAGTTTGGGATTTTGGCTTCTGTGTTAAAACATTGCATTCGATGCCGACTGTAGGGCCATTTCTCCTTGGTGTTGTCACTGATCCAGGGAGGACCCATCCATCTGTTGTTCCATTGTGAGAATATCTGATCCGCTTCTACAAGTCCCTGTGCCTGGTAGGGCCTCCATGGTTGCCATCGGCCATTGTAGCCTTTGAAGCTCTCGGGAGCCATTAAAATTAAATGATTCTTCAATTTTTTTCTTCCATTATAACTTTAGTTGTTTATTTCTTGGCTATGGAGAATAGAGATGGGAGGTTGGAACCCAAGAGCCTCACCCATCTTTGCCACATATATATTTTTATAAAGAAATACAATTTATCTATTATTAATCATTTTCTAAAGTGATGGAAAGTCAGAGAGAATAAGATAATCTTGCATTCATTAATTAAGAGAGGTGGAAGTGATTGTAGTTTACAAATGCTAATTGTGGATGCATGCAAAACAAATTGTCTCATGGAATAAAATGATTGTAAGGTAAGTGGTAAATGTAAATTTAGTAGAGAAATGTGGGAAGGATGAAAGAGATTATTTCAAAAGTCATATCAAGAATGAAAGGATTTAATAGATGAACAAAAAGATAGGCCACTTCCATGGACTGGAACACAGGTAGCCATACAATATAACCATAGAGAAGAAAAAAGAGAGCCACAAAGAGCCAATGATGAACACCAAAGAAGACCAAAACCTCTCTCAAATAGAAGAACACAATAAATGACTTAAAATAATCTAACAGGAAAGAAGAGGGTTTGAATTTATGCAAATATGGTAAATGTCACTAAACATAATCTTTGCTGCCACAAATGGTGCACTCATACAATTCCATAATTCCAAAGTAAAGATCTAATTAAAAATATCGATTATCGTTGTAGGTGCTTTCTTGAATTATTTTGACTAAATCTTAATCCATGGGAAAACAAAAACAAAAATATAAAGCAGAAACATAGATTATGAATGTAGCGGATTCCTGAATTATTGTTATTAGAGAAAAATTAAAATAAATTGTAGCATTCAAAAAAATGACAGGAGAAAATTATCTATAGATGATACCTAAAAACTTTGGATTTTGATAAGCACCCTCCTCACCCCACAAAAATAGGGATAAGAATAGGGGAAAAACAAGGAAACTTCTATTTCAAATTTTAGAATCTTTTCTAACTTCCAAGGAAAGTGTTTTCCATAGTGGGAAAAGAAAACTATCTGGGAAGAGGGCTGACAATTGTCAGACAGAAAATTTCTTTTTCAGGGAGCAAATCTCCCACAAATAGCCTATCGACTAAAACTAAAAAAGATGAAATATATGTTCATTCAACCATACCGTATTATAATAAATAAAGTACATATAATATTGTGAAATATATTACATTAAATATTATAAACCAATATCCAACGTATGACTATCCATGTTTCTACCAAGGAGTAAAAAGGCTCAAATGTACATGGTATATGGATCATGATGAGCGGGTATAACTAAAACAAAGAGGGTGTGGGAAAGTGACTTGATAATAATAGCTTATATGTTATCATTTATGGAAAAATTGCTCATTGGAATAGTCACTTGGAGTACAATCCATTTTTGTAAAAATGACTAAGTCCATGATGTAGTTAACAAAGTATAGTCACACAGTTTTGATCAGCGAGAATCATATGCATCGAACTAAGTTATGTGAGCTTAGAGAAGTGTATTGTGGGATAGTATAGACCTTCAATTAAGGTTTCTTGACTCTTAGAGTTGACTAGATAGAGTTACAACATGTTGAAGTTAGGAAAAGATATTACAACAATGATACATGGAAGATGAATGACCGCGAGATTAAGGGAGTAGTTTGCGGAATCTAGAAGTGCTAATTTGGATTTGGTTTGGGTCCTACCCTAATTTTTTTGAAGTATGATCGCTGATTATATATATTTGGTTAAGTGTTGGACATGTTTTGTGATGTTCTTGTGAGCCGACTGGAAGAACTTTTTTTGAGATCAAGTATATAAGTAGAGTTGTTTTATGATGCGAAGAGCAGAGTGGAATGCGTAGATGCATTGTGATGTCAGAATCAGATAGAAGTTTATGCGAGCTATAAATGAGGCTACTTAAAAATAGAAGATGCTTGTATTGTTCATTTTGATAAATAATTGTAACAGAACAATTTTTCTTTGTAAGAGCAGTGTGCTCATTGTATACCCCTAACAAGGTTTTTATACTTTAACATGGATATGTACTAAATGTAATATTCAACTCCTAACATGGCTAGGTATCCTAAAAGGGATACTATACTCTTAGTGCATTATTTGTGGGTATCATTCCCACTGGGGTTTTCCCTTGGCTAGGGTTTCCTCATGAATAAATCATGGTGTTATGAGTTATCTACTTTATGTGCATGTTCTATATATTTTAGTACTTGCATGGTTAAGTTTGAAATTGTTTAATTTGTTTATAAAGTATTGTAATACTGATTCACCCCCCCTTAGTATTACTTAATCCTAACAATTGGTATCATAACTTGTGGCCCTTGGAGAGAAAACCTAACAACTTAAGGGAGATCCAGATGGATTAAAGTAGTTTGGAAGAGAACTTTGAGGCAACACTTGAAGACCTTGATAAGGCTAAAGCTAAAAATGGTGATTTTAAATTCAAATTGAGAAGAGTAGAGGGTTTCATCAAGAAGATTGAGGAACAATTTGAACTTTGTAGGAACCAAAGGCAAGACCTTATGGAAAAGATAAAAGAGGAATCTGATAATGATTCGTCTGATCAGATCAAGTAGCTTGAACATGAAAAAGAAGCATTGAAGCAGGAATATGAAACTACTTCTATTCACATGCCTAAAGAAATTTGATAGGAGAGAGATGGAAAAACCAAAATTGAAGAGATCTTAAATAATGCAAATGTTCAAATGGGAAAGATGTAGGTTGAACTTGATGACTACAAAATCAAGTATCACGAGTTAGAGAAATACAACTAAATCATTAAAGGAGAACTTGTTGAAGAAAAGAATCACATTCAAAAGCTTCATGCAAACGGTGAAAAAATTGATGAATAGAGGGAAAGACAAGAGCCTAAATGTGACATGAAAGGAGTTCTCTTTGATAAAGCTAAATGTTCTAAATATCAAGAAAAGAAATCTAAAGAAAAGACAGATGAAGAAGGATCTACAGGAGAAGAACCTAGAGAGAAGATCAGACCTTTCAGAGGTAGATGCTTTGGCTGCAACAAAGTTGGTCACAAGAAGAGGGTTTGTAGAGGTAAATCTCCTTACAAGCCCTTTTCTGGTTATTGTTTCAATTGCTATAAATATGGACAAAAGAAGACAAAATGTAGAAAACCTGATCAATCCCACACAAAATATGACTACATCAGAGAAGAAACATAAACTAAGATTACATGTTACAAGTGCAACAACTTTGGACACATCACAAGGAGCTGTAGGCTACAAGTTAATCGAAACATAACATCTCCTACATGTTATAAATGTAACAATCAAGGACATATATCAAAGTTTTGCAGGTATAATGGAGCTGCAAGTATTAGAAGACCACCACCTATTGTTGTAAAGAAAAGTGTTGGTGATGTTGGAAAAAGTATGGCAGAATACATGGAAGAGTTTGATAATCAATTTTTTAAGGAGAGTGGGAAAGTCTGGAAAGCGAAGGAGCATAGTGAGCCTAAGGTTCAAGGAGATTCAGTAGATGTTACTGAATCCTTGCCTGATGCTGCTACATCAACCTAAATGGCCAAGCATGGCCTTAGGGGAAGCTTTGGAGAAGTATAACATAAACATATGCAACCCCTGTTTATGTGGAAAAAGATTATGTGAGTTTATGGAGAGTATATATGATTGATTTGAAATGCCTATCTGAGATCACATAGTTATACAAATTGTGTCTTGTGATTTCCAGATTCATGGTCTGCTGGATCATTGCAGACTTATGAGTTCACTGGGAAATGTGTTGATGTGTGTATAGTGAAGTATAAGTTTATTCGTTTAGAGATTTCTGTTCACAATTTGAGCATAGATGAAGTAGACCAGAGGAACAAGCAAAGAAGCTAGGGCATTTTTGCAATCACTGAGCATGAATACCCTGATTCATAAAGGAAAAGATATTTTGATCACTTGCAAGATTTTGATTACTATGGATATTCTGTTGATTTTCAATGTTAGTGAACAAGCGAGGTATAAATTCAAGAAACATCCCTTCAAGTCTATTGAAGATGATCCCGAAGGCACATTTTTGCAAACACCCTATGGTGTGCTTCAGGTGGAAGACATGAGGGAATACATTCACTGCAAATATGAGTCACTGGGAGACTTTGAGACCTTCAAAGAGATGAAATGCATGATCAAGGAGGATGGGAAATGGAAGGACGAGTTCACTCATTTAGAAAACCTTAGTATTATGCGAATGGTGAAACTCTATGAGTTTGACGAAGATGAATGGATCAAGATTGTTCTTAGCAGATTTCATGATCAGTTTCTATGGATAGATGAGTAGCATGTTAAGATTACTAGTGAGCTAATAAATGATGTTACCGGATTGGACAATTTTTTCATTATCATTGTTGCGGAGAAGAAAACGAAGAAACAGGTGGAAACCCGTATGCACTCTAGATGGGATAAGAGGGAAATGACCTTAGCCGACATATTTCAGCAAGATGTGAGGTTGATTTCTATGATCTTAGGGTATAAGATTCATTTTAGTAGCCAACCTAATTTGGTTCCTGTGGGAGTCATTATGATGGCCTACAAGATGGTGAAGGAGAATGTAAAATATAATCTATGCGAAGTTCTGAGACAATAATTTCTGGAGAATTTAAAGAAAATTAAGAAAGATAAATCAAAGGCATTCCGGTTTGGATCATTATTGATACATATTTACATCCATATAGTACATAAATTTCCTGGAATGCGCCGTAGGGCATGGAAAGACATCAAACCTACTGGGATTCAAATCACAAACAGTTATAGGAGACATAAAAACACTTGGGTAGATGGAGAGTTGTAGGAGTACATGACGAAATGGTTGAAAATTACAAGGATAAAATATGTTTCATGGTTGAAATTGATTATGTATACTTCGAGGGAGTAGAACCTAGGAAGAAGTGGAGTTACCATATGGGTTATGAAGTCAGTGCAGAAGTTCTAACTATGAAAGTAGAACATGTCTTATCTTCTGAGACTGATCCTTCCAAAGAAAGATGGGGAACATATGAAGAGAAATCAACCAAGCTCAGAGAAGAGCATACCTGAGAAGAAAGGAGGAGAAAAGTTGAGAATGTAGTTGACAATCTTGTAACAAAGGAAGGTAACCAAGGATGAAATGAAATAAGTAAGGAAAAATATGGCAGAAGGTGTTTCTAGATTGAAAACCACTGCTCATGCAACCCTTCCACCTCCATAAACTGAAAAAGTTACCAGTGCGCCTTCTACTATGATCAATGTACTTGATACTACACCTACACCACCCAAGAGGACATCACAGGTAGAGAAAACATAAGAGATCCCTATGAGAGGCAAAAGGTCCTCCCAAAAGATTTCACCACCTAAAAGATAGAGGATTGAAGTAGAAGAGGAGAAAGTAGAGGAAAAGAAAGTGGAAGAGAAGAAAACATAGGAGAGACATCTTTGGAAACCGGATCTAAAGATGTTGGAAAAAAAAATCATTCATCAAGGAAAGCTCAATCAAA
This sequence comes from Thuja plicata, assembly GCA_018584345.1. Lineage (NCBI taxonomy): Eukaryota > Viridiplantae > Streptophyta > Pinopsida > Cupressales > Cupressaceae > Thuja > Thuja plicata. Next base: position 466,367 of record MU223370.1, on the reverse strand, counting down.
TTCCTAAGTATTATGAGAGGTATGATGAGAAAGATAAGATTATAATTGAAGATTTTGAAATAGATCATATGCTTGTATTCAAAAGGAATCTAATTGAAATAGAAGGTAGTATTCCTAAGGAGTTGTATGAGAAATTGGAAATAAGGAAATAATTAGCACTTACAGAAGATGATCAGATAAGGAGGAAAGCCATAGATGATATGCTACCAATTGTCTCATATGATGAACTTGAGAGGATATTGAAAGCCATAAAACCCCTTGCTGAGAATAAAAACAAGACTAATAAAGATTATGGGGAGAAAGTATGATGAGTTCATAGAGGACACACATAAAGCTATTGATAAGGTAGTAATGGAGACAAAACCTGAGAAGTCTTCACCTCATAAGTCCAAGGCTACTAAGCCCAAAACTATTCTTAGAGGAGAGTCCTCCAAACCTACAGAAATGAACATTGATTCACCTAAGGACGGAGATGATAGAAGTCAAATTTTCAGTACAGTCAAGCAACCAGACTTCTTTGTTGTTGGTGTGCCTGTGTCTTTGGACACCTCACGAGATACAAGTGACCCTTTTCAAGGGAATAATGATATTGATACTGTTATTGCTGGAAGTGGTGAACATAATAGGACCGAGAAGGAAGTTGAAACTAAGGCAGAACTGAAAGCAAGTACAGTTGAGGCAGTAAAGGAATCTGAAATTAAAGTTTAAGTTAAACAAGAAACACATGTATCTACATTTTTTTATCTTTATTGTTGGCAAGTAGAAATAAACCTCTGAATACTAATTTCGATGGTATGGATGATGATGAACTAATGGGGTTATATTACATAACCTTTTCTAAGGCCAAGGAGAGATACGAATAGAAAATAGAAAAGAAGTCAAAGGTATTGGTAAGAGTAGTTGATAACATCAACAAACTTCTACCCCTACCTATCAATATCCAAGGAAATGACATATTAGACAACTTGAACAAAGTCCTGGATGACTTTGATGTTCACTTTGACTCTTTAGAGACGGACGCAACAGTTAGAGTTGGAAAAGAGTACATGGCTAAGAAGCTGGAATAAATATGTAAGTCAATCAATTGGGATTTGGGTATACTAGACAACATTATTATTGAAGCAAAGTCTTGTATAATTCATGGAAGAAAAGTATACAACTACTGTATAAATCCCCTTGTGTATTTGAAAGATATAGATAATATCATTGAGAATGACAAAAGGACTTTAGATGGATTGGTAAAGAGTTGTGGGTCCTTCTCACAAATTGTCACTAATCTGGATTAGGAAGTGTCCAGGATGTTAGAAAAAATCAGTGTGCTTGAATTCGAGAAAAGGGGAGTGTTGGGAAGATTTGGTATGTTGAGGAGTCTAATCACTCAAAAATTATCAATTCTGGAAAACACCTTTCAGATATGGAGAAAGCAAAGAAATCTCTTACTGAAGACATTCCTACGACAATGAAGGCCGCATAAATATATTCTTTTGTTTTGAATGGTTTGATTCATGTTGGTTAGATCTTGGTAAAGACATGGACAACAATGGCGAAGATCTTGGAAACCTCTTTCCAAGATGTACTTTACATGGTATGAGTTTTTGATGAGCAGTTCTAAAATTTTGATATGTATATAGATACTATTTTTAGTACACCTTTTCCATTGATGTCAAAGGGGGAGTAACAAGTATGAAAAATATGCACTTAGTCAGTAGTTTGGTATTGAGCACTTAGTCATTTTTCACAAGTGTTGCCATCAATGCCAAAGGGGGAGATTATTGGCGAGTGGCCTGATAAGCATAGCTTATAGGATGTCATTTATGGAAATACTTCTAATTGACATGATCGCTTGGAGTATAATCCAATTTTGTTATTTAGTTTTGTAAAAATGACTAAGTCCAGGATGCAGTTAACATGGTACAGTCATACAGTTTTGATCAATGAGCACTATATGCATCAAACTAAATTATGCAAGCTTAGAGAAGTGTACTATGGGATAGTATAGACCTCCAGTTAAGGTCGCTTGGCTTTTAGAGTTGACTAGACAGAGTTACAAGATGTTGAAGTTAGGCAAAGACAGTACAATAGTGATACAAGGCAGATGAATGGTCGCAATGATTAAGGGAGTAGTTTACGGAATCCAGATGTGCTACTTTGGATTTGGATTGGGTCCTACCCTAATTTTGTTGAAGTATGATCGTCAAATATGTATTTTCTATTTGGTTAAGTGTTGGACAAGTTTTGTGATGTTCTTGTGAGCCGACTGGAAGAACTTTTTTTAAAGATCTAGTATATAAGTAGAGTTGTTTTATGATGTGAAGAGAAGAGTGGAATGCGTAGATGCATTTTGATGTCAAAATCAGACAGAAGTTGATGTGAGTTATAACTGGGACTACTTAAGCATAACAGATGCTTGTATTTTTCATTTTGATAAATTATTGTAACAAAACAATTTTGCTTTGTAAGAGTAGTGTGCTCATTGTATACCTTTAACAAAGTTTTTATCCTTTAACATGGATATGTACTGAATGTAATATCCAGCTCCTAATAGGGACATTATACTCTTAGTGCATTATTCGTGGGTATCATCCCCACTGGGGTTTTTCCTTGGCCAAGATTTCCTCGTGAACAAATCATGGTGTTATGAGTTATCTACTTTATGTGCATATTCTATTTATTTCAGTACTTACATGGTTAAGTTTGAATTGGTTTAATCTATTTATAAAGTGTTGTAATACTGATTCACCCCTCTCAGTATTACTTAATCCTAGCAGAGGGCCACTATCGAAATAAAACAACAGGTATAACTAAACGAATTGGGTCACTTTCCAGATAAAATAGAGCCATCTGTGTCCATATGTTTTGTGGGAACAAAAGATAGATAAAACTCAATTTAGAGGAGGCCTTTCCTATTTGGTGTTCTTGTCCCATAAAGGCTTGACTTATTAGAGAATAACGTGTTGTTACTAGCATGGTGTAATGCCTGTAAACATAACCTAAATCTTATGACCAATGTTAGAAAAATTAAATGTGTACATGGACAATAGCATTAGATCCAAGGCGACCATCCTAGATACAAAGGAGAATTCACTGCACACAAACAACCTAGAAAGGACGCATTGACTTGCATCCAATATTTCATTTTAGAGGCTGCAAAAATCTTGTTGCGAGCTCAAGAATCAACAACTCTAAACCCCAAAATTTACAAATCTATATTGAAGCGACAGCTGAATAAAAAGATTGATTTTATTTATTTATAAACCTACCCTATTATATTTGTGCAATCACATTATAGAGCTTCAAGTGACACTTAAAAGACAAGATTTGGGAACATTTGGCAGAAGTTCCTGAAAATGTAATGTTAGGGAGCGTAACAGTTCCCACATAAGCTCCCCAGTCATCTCCCTTCTCACATAAACTCCCCATCTGTCTCCCTTCTCGCGCTCTCTCATGAAATATAATAAAGTTATTGGAAGACAGGCAAGAGATCTTCATTTCAGCCCACGCAAGCTCTTTATATTTTGTCTCCAAGCTATAATGATCGCTGGATAACTCCCCAGAGTGAAGGCTTTTTTAGATTTTTTTAAGATAACGCAACTTTGCAAGAATGAATAGAGGATTCATAACAAAAAGTTTCTAATATTAACAGCAATAGATGATTAGTAAGCATCAAAAGAAACCGCAGAGGAAATTGGTAAAACATATATCTAAACTTTTTTTGTTAAGGAACATGCTTGCTGCTTGCGTGAGCATTGAAATCCAATCCCCTCCATTTTGAAAATTTATTTCCTTGTTATAATTTTGGTATTTTCCTTGTGTGGTAAAAAAATAAGCTTTATCCTCTTTTACTCTTTAAGCTTCTATATTTAATAAAAAAAAATTCCTCCTAAACTTTCACGTATGTCTTTTGTTTCATATGCTTGCATCTGAAGGAGGTGCAACGGGTATGCAAATAGGTGTTTGATTTGAAAGCATAACCGGAGTTTTACATAATAAAAGTGTAGGTTTACAAACATTTACCATTGTAGAAAGTAGTTTTGTACATTGTAGCATCCATTTTGGATGAATTGAAGTTACAGTAGTGTACTGTATTTTTCTATTGGTCCTAAAAAAATGTAGTATTCAAATGCATGGAGACGTATAAAAAATATATTATGTGTAACTATAGATCTTCTCTATTTCCTCTTCTTGGTTAGAAGTGTGAACCTATATAAGGTAACATGCTATAATTGATAAGTGACAATAATTACCACAAATTAAAGAAAGGGAACAATTTAAAGTGTATTACTTAAAAAATAACTTCACATCCCTGGAATTATTGCAAGAGAAATTGTGGGCGAGCTTCTTCTTTCTTTCTAATATTGTTGTATGGATTCTTTTTCATTCTGAAATAGCGGTCAAAAGAGAAGGCGAGTTCTAACGTAGGCATTTTAGGGATTTGACTCTAGACTATTGTAAAGGTGAGGCGTTGACTTTCAATTCTACCTATATCAGTTGTGGATTTATTTAGTGTTAGGCCTTGTGATTTGTGACTTATCTTTTATATGTTATTTTTCACTATCAAAACTGTTGTAGTTGTATGAGGAAAGTTCTCAAGTGTCAAGGAAGTTGCAATACACCATGAGTAAGAGGCGGAAAACTAACCAATACATATGAGAGAGAGAAGTGATTTGTATGGTCATGGAAGAAAAAATATGCAACTGTTAATATTAGTTAAATTCTTTTTATTGAAACAAATATTGCACACTATCCAATACTTCTTTAGAAATAGATATTCTACGTTGTCCATGCAAACAAGGCATTGAAGTATTGCAAAGAGAGCTAGAGCAAAGAGTAGAAGATACATTGGGTTTTGTATCCAATTCGGAACCAAATAGACAATACTTGATGTAGTAACAGGCAAATAATGCTTGGAGTAGTGAAGAAAAACAACCCAACTATTATTAAAACTACTCAAATACCATTTAAAAAAAAACTATTGTACACTATCAACGCAGATAGATAGCTTGAAGTATTACAAAGAGAGACAAAGCACTTGGTTGTCATTTCTCTTGTTAATGAGTCATGTGATTAAATCACAATAACTTGTGCACTTGATTGACACTTATCTAGTCCTAGTTAACTTACACTTACCTCGACATATTGGACATGAGTAGATTTTTAAGGGTCAATTTGTTATGGGTGTTGTACCTTAGTTGGCTACCCTCACTTATACATTTACTTGCACTATGTAATACAATATCTATTATGTATTTCATTACTTCTATTTTTCCTTGATTGGAATATAATTTTCTTTTTCATATCAAGGTTTCATATTATTGTTCTTTTCTTAGTGTTTTTACTAGTGTGTTAATACTTTTCTTTGGTATTAGAGTAAGGATAATAATTAAGGATATTTAGAAAGAAAAATTATAGTCATAATGAATGAATTAATTATATATATGTGTGTGTGTGTGTGTGTGTGTGTGTGTGTAGAATCCACGGTGAAAATAATAAAAATATCACCAACATGACATAAGATGTACTCCAAGAAAATCTTAATAGGAAAAATTTTTAGTAAGCACCCGCACACTCAATATTTTATCTCAAGAACAAATATTACAATGCAATTTTTTATAATCTAAACATGGAACTTCTAAAATATTAAGCTCCCTATTTACACTTCATGTTAACAAATAAATAAAAAACATGTAATGACACATCCCAATCTACGACTTCTCTCCTCACATGTGCAACTTATAAGAGATGATCAATATAATCTCATCCAACAAGTCAAAGTTTATGATACCCAACTATCTAGCCTCAACATTGTCCATGTGCTTAATTGTATAAACAAACATTATATACAAATATCAAATAATTATAATATACAATGATCCTAGAAAAAAAAGTCCCCTTCATTTACTTTTCAATACTATTTTATTCATTTTGCTTCTATGTTATTCAATTTTTTTTATAAATGTACAACATACAAACAAAGTAGTCCCAAGAACGTCTAATCTATGTGATACATGCATCCCTATATTTTAAAGATGTCAAAGTAGTCCCAAGAATGTCTAATATGTGATACATGCTTGGCTAGTGAAGGTGGGCACCTCGTATCACGATCCTATGCGTATTTCTAGACCCTGGTGATATGTTATGTTCGTGCTCATTAGCTACATCACTCTGGATGGTAGATTCACTAGGGCCTATGGCCACCACTTCATGCTCCTTAACCACTTCAGACACAGAATAAAGGTTATTCTACCTTTCTACCTGCTCAAATTGCTTGATTTTACCATTACTAGCATGCAGATGAAACCGAAGGAGGATCACGCCTCACACCAGGGGCTTATGGTGTTAATTATGAAGTTCTTAAGTCCAAGAAGGTGGAGAGACCTCTGGTTAAAATGACACATAAAGATGAGGAAGATATGGAAGGAGATGAGGAGGAAAGTATGTATGAAGAAGATACAGAGGATGAGGGAGAGGAGAAAAAAGGGTATAAAACCCCTAAGAAGGGAATAAAAAAGGGGTCTTCTTCCTTGAAAAACTTGAAAAAAACCCACATCAAAATATCAGATACTGAGAAGGATACAGAGGATGAGAGCTCTGAGGACAGTGACAGAAAAAAGAAAAAGGGTAAAATAAACCCTAAGGATAAGAAGATGACTCCGGTGGAGGAAATAGAGACTGAAAAGGAGACCGAGGATGATCATAAGGGGACTAAACCCAAATATGGTGGTAAGAAAAGAAAGAGGGAAGATATCAAAACCCGCAAAGGGAAAAATCCCAGCAAGCGAAAAATCATGCTTTCCTCGGATGAGGAGGAAGACAAGGAGAAGGATGACGGTAAAGATGATACGAACCCCACTGAGAGCATGGTGAATAAAGAACAGAAGGAGGAATAAATGGTGAAGGGGGATTCTGGGAAGGGCCTCAAAGATAAAAACATTGGGAAGGAGGATACCCATCACAATGACGACACAGGTAATACTTTTGAACCTAAGGATTTAGACCATGGTAAAGCGTGCATTACTAATTTTGCTGGTCTAATTAGCAAAATGTTAGGAGATAATGTTGACCTAAAGAATAAAATTAAGGGTATGAGGGGGGAAATGAATATTTTAAAATGTGTTGGTATTGGGGAGAAATCTGTGGCTGAGTGTTTGGGGGAAATGAAAGAGGTTGTTGGAAATTCGGAAGCACAGGTTGATTTGGTGAACAGAGTCACCAATCTGGAAAAGAAGTTCAAAGATTTTGAGGATAGAGCTGCTGAAGATGACA
>MU223370.1:425508-439345 GCA_018584345.1 Thuja plicata | reverse complement strand
GCCTAAAAAAGCTAGGTTGCACATTAATAATTAATAAAAGAGTTAATTATTAATGCACCTAAGAGAAAGCTTAAGCACTAAAGAGTAATAACTTAATTAATTAAATCAACATGATTTAATTAATAAGAAAACTAATGATTACTCTAACATTATGTTCTTGGTGATGACCCTATTCTGCTTAGCTCTCATCTGTGTGCCTACTTTTGTAGGCAAATATTTGCAAGTTAAGAAAAATTCATTAGGTAGGCATTGCTCGAGTGTTTTCAAAGCATCGGTGACTTGAACATACACAATTTTCCTATCAATCAAATTCGTCACAATTGCTTGTATCCCTCAAGGTTGCTTTGTCCCTTGTTGGATTGTTTTTAGATACATGAATTTTCCCATTTGAATCAAGATATATTTAGCATAGTCAATGCCTTTCATATAGGATTGAAACTTATTCTTGTCATTGAACACATTCAACCAAGTTACCTCAAGATCAACTGATCCCAATCAAGAAGCAATCATTATCTTTTGCAAGCCCATCCTATTTGATCACACATGTCTGATTTAGGGAAACATAAGAAAGAAAAACTCCAACTACCCCATATATACTAAGAGCAAAAGTTCACCAATCAAGAAACCAAGAAGTATCAACATATTATAAAATCCATCCAACAAGAGACCCAAGAACATGAAAAGTATGACAAGATCATTTTCAACAACAAGCTTTCACGCTTCATGGGAAAATATCATTTGAACCATGCCTTTATCAACTTTGAGAGATACGACTAGCTGACACATCACAAACTTGTCTGTCCACTCTTCTTCACCCCAAAGCTTGCTTCTCCATCATTGCATTTTAAGAATCATACTATGTCATCCCTTTCAATCAAACCCAATCCAAATCCATATTCCAAGAAAATAAAAAAGATTAAAAAACTTCTCATACTTGGTGAGATATCCTTGTGAGTTTCTTAAAACCTATATCTTAATCAAAACCATCCCTTAGTTTTGTTCCTCAACTAAACATTGTCTAGAATAGCTCACTTTGTCCTTGTAACCTCATAACCTTGATCTAAAGGTTGGTTAACATTGACAAAGAATCTTGTCTTCCAAAAGACCACAAGTCTATCTTAGGTTGACAAAATCACACTCATTTGAGACTAAATTAGGAACAAGAACTCACTACCTTTGTGACACTAGGTCATACCTTAAAGTATTTAGAATATCCTCATCAGTTTGAGTCATCATCATCAATCTTAGGTATTATTCACATATCCAATCCTAAGTCTTGCATCATCATCATCATCCTTAAACATCCTAGGAATATTTTCACAACATCTTTAGGAAGTTTCTCCCTAAGTCTCATCTTGCATCATTTATCCTAGGACACATTTCATGCCACCTGAAACTCGTTCCAAGAAGAGAAAGGATATGGACTCCAATCTTGCCGCTAGCTCGTCCTAACCAACAATGGATCCAAACAATGCCATGGTATCTTTTGCCACTGGCACCAAGTGAAAATCAAACATGTATGGGACAATCCCAATGAGGTCCCTACCACGAGCTTGATGGAAGCATTTATGATTCATCCTAGACACACGCACATGGTCAGTGCTATCAAATGCCATAATAGTGCTACCATACTCACTAAATATCAATGTGAGGGTATCCCCCTTCCACCAAGACTCCAACCACCCCATATAGCATGTCCCATACATATCCTAGCCAACATGTTTCAACCTGTTGTGGAAGAAATCATTGACCCAAGCCTAAGAACATCCCAAGTCGCCTCACTCATCCCCCAATTACTCCAACCAACCACTACCCAACCCATAATGCATACTGCAACACATCCAGATCCCTTCTTTGTTATGGGAGCTTCATCCTCTAATCCTCCTCCACCTCTAGCATCTCAACCAACATAACACACCACTACTCAAGCTGCACAACCTACCATTAACCCATCAGCTATTTCCCAACCTATTGTTATCCAGCCAATTACTACTTAACCAATCATCTCACAACCACCAGTTATGAAAGCCTCGACCACTTCCATATCAACATCATTACCTCCTCCCATTCCTCCACCACCACAACAACAAAAACCACAATTAACCACAAGCATTCCACCTACGAGAGCCTTTAACCAGCCACTGTTCCCTCAAAGTCCTACATTCCATGCTCAACCAAGAGTGCCACCTCAAAATGCTCTGGCAACCCAACCCAACATCCAAGCACAACCCAATGCATCCAGTTCACAAGAGGCCTCCCAAGGATCACAAACCTCACAAGATACCACATCCTCCACTTGGTATTATTCCCAGGCCTCTTTACAAGCCCTTGGGGTTCCCGCACATTCACACATCACAAACCCTTCTACTTCCCAAGCGCATCAGCAATTCATCAACTCTTTCGCACAAACAATACAAACTCAACAACCCACATTAACCAACTACTTGGTCATGCTACCATCTGTAGTAGCACAAATTTTTCTATTGGAATTGGTTCTATGAGAGGTGTTGATATTCATGTTTTTTCATTGATATCAATATATATATTTTAGTGGAAGTCTTACACAGACTGGTTATCACTGGTACATGGAAGACTGACAGAAGTGTATGAACAGTGTAAAGAATTTAAGAGTATCCAAGCATGGAGATGTATACATGGATGAGAAGTTATCTTATATCTAAGGTCACTTGGATTTATCTTCTATTGGCATAAGTTACAATTGTTTTTGTGAAGACTAGGTAAAGAAAAGTGACAGAGAATTGTGATAGAGTTGATCTCTGATTTTTTGAGATAACTTGCATGCGAGCACAAGTTATGATTTGCGAGCTTAAGGCATGGAAGAAGACATGTTGGAGAATGTTACTTGTGATTTTTGGGTCACTCTATTCTTGGTGATGTTAGCTGAAGCGTGTGATCTTGCAAAGATATACTTGTGGCCGACTACTGCGATGAAACATGTTTAGAGGATGGTGAGTGTGGATTATGGATCTTGGAGTATAATTGATGAATTTTAATTGATATTTAAGTGTGTAAGGTATCGTGTGTATCTTAGCAAGGCTATATATAATTTTTTGTACATTGGGGAAGTCTTAACAAGCCTACCTAATTTTTTATTGTAAACTTGTATAAAGAAGAGTTGTTTCTTGATGAGATAAGTGTGGTTGTGGAATATGAAAGCTGTGAGCTTGTATTTGTGAAGTATGTTTGATGTAGAGTAGAGGTAGTGATTGTGATCAACTTCATTGGAAATATTTAAGCAAAGCAAGTTGCTATCAGTTAGTTCTCTGGCTATTGTTATTCCTATATCTGTATTTCAGACAGTGAGTCCAGAAGGTGGATTTAACCTTCAAATTTGGGTAGTGAGCCTGTTGTTTCTCTTGACTCCTAACACGGTCTATCCTTTAATAGGGACTGTGTATTGTATGTAATATTCAGCTCCTAACATAGCTAAATCTCCTAACAGGGATACAACACTTTCAGTGCATTATTTGTGGGTGCTAATTCCTATTGTGGTTTTTTTCCCTTAATAAGGTTTCCTCGACATTAATTTCTTGTGTTATGGTGTTACATTTGATGTGTTCAGATTTACATTGAGTATTTGGTTTATTAATTTTAAAGTTTAATTTATTTGGCTCTCAACTGATTCACCTCCCTTCTCAGTTGTGTTGGTGGACTATTATTCCAAACAATTGGTATGAGAGCTTATTGTCCTTTGAGATAAATCTTAACAACTTGAGGAGATCCGTAAGATGGCATACTACAGGAAGGATAGTGAAAAATTTGATCCTTCAAATTTTGATAGTTGGAAGAACAAGATGACAACTCACCTACTCCGCTTGGGGATTGATTATTGGATTATTACTAAGAAGGATGAACAGACCAAGATTGAAGATGAATTAGAAATTGTTGATGTAGATGAAAAGAATTTATTTAGTTGTAACATAGTTGTAAGAGAAACATTGATCAACATGCTTTTTGAGGGTGAATTCATAGAGGTTAAAGACTTGGATTATGCACACAAAATCTTGAAAATACTGGAAGCACTATATGAAGGAGATAAGTTTACTAAGTAACAAAGTTGTAAAATTGGAAGACTAAGATTTAAATTTTAAGAATGCGAGATGATGAGAATGTCACAACATATGTTCAAAGGGTAACAAAGGTTTTTACAGGGATCAAAAACTCAGGAGGCACATATACTAAAGAAGAAGTGATCGCAAATATTCTTAGATATTTGACACATGTTTAAAAAAATAAAGTGCAAGCGATATAAGAGATCATACCTTTGTCAGTGAACTTCAATAGAGAGGTATCAATTGCTAAGTTGACCACCTTTGAGGTCACAGAGCTAGGAGATATATTAACTGAGGTGGAATCTACATTCAAGATGGCTATGCACAATGACAAAAAGACTTTATCAAGTCTTGCGAGCACCAACAGAGATAACATGTATGAAGAGCTTGGTGAATATGCTGAGGATTGGGAAAATATAGTAGAAGAGGAAAGGAATCTAGATGAACTTGTGGCTTTGACCACAAGAAGAGACAAGAGAGGTAAGGGTAAATTCGAAGGAAAGTTACCCCTGAAGTATTATTCATGTAATAAGATTGGCCATTTTGCATCTAGATGTCCTACAAGGGTTCCTAAGAATAAACCTAAGTTTCATAGACCAGATTATTTTAAGGATAAGGAATGTTACTATGATAGTGAAGGTGTGTCTGATGATGATATTGTAGATTATGATGAAATTAAATTTATTTCTATTAAAGATGATGAGCCTATTGATGAATAAAGAGCCTTAGTTTCTCATGTTGGAAAGGAATTTGAATGGGTCATAAATATTGGGTTTTCAGATCATTTGACTAGTGATAAAAGAAAGTTTGTTCAACTAAATAAATATGATGGTGGTGTAGTCAAATTTGGTGATAACACTCCAAAATTGATCATTGGAGTAGGTTTAATTACTCTCGATGGTAAAACTAATACTGACAATGTATTGCTTATTGATGGACTTAAGCACAACTTGTAGTGTGTTGGACAAATTGTAGACAAGGGATATCATTTGAAGTTCAATGATGGAAAATGTACTATTAGAAGTCAGTCAGGAGAGTTGATCGCATCAGGTATAAAGTCAAGAGGTAATATGTTTTAATTAAAGACTACAAAGGCTACTTGTTTTTTTGTGAAGGTTGATGATAGTTGGTTATGACATAGAAGGTTTTTTCATATAAATTTTGACAAGTACATTGTGAAAGCAAGTATGACAAATGCAGTCATAGATTTACCAAAAATTGTGAAGCCCTCTAACACCATGTGTAGAGAATGTGTGATGGGGAAACAAACTGGAAGTTGTTTTCAAAGCAAATCTTACTCAGCAAAGGGGAAGTTGGATCTGGTACATACAGATCTTTGTGGTCCTACAAGAACAAGATCATACTATGGAGAAAGGTATTTTATACTCTTTGTTGAAAACATTATTTATGGAGGTAATGATGAAATGAGTAAGAATTTTTCTGAGGAAATGAAAAATGAATTTGAAATGTATATGATTGGTGAAATGAAGTTCTTTCTTGGTTTTCAAATTACTCAAGAAAAATATGTTATTTTCATCTCGCAAACCAAGTATCTTAAGGAATTATTGAATAAGTTTAGAATGGAAGATTGTAAACCCGTTGGAACACCTATGGTTACTGGTTGTAAGTTTAATACTACTGATGAATCTCAAAGTGTATTTCATACAAAGTACAAATCCATGGTTGGAGGTTTACAATATCTAACTCACACTAGACTAGACATTGCTAATGTTGTTGGAATTGTTGTGAGGTTTCAAGAAGATCTTAAAGAGACTCATCTTTCTGAAATTAAGAGGATATTCAAACATCTTAAGGGAACACTAGAATATGGCTTATTACATGAAAAGTCTAATAATTTTACTTTGCATGCTTATACTGATGCTGATTAGGTAGGAAGTGTTGACGTCAGGAAGAGCACAAGTGGTGGTACATTTTTCCTTGGAAAAAGGTTCATTTCATGGTTAAGTAAGAAGAAGGATTGTATAGCTCAGTCTACTGCTAAATTAGAGTATGTAGCTGCTGCTATAAATTGTACACAGATTGTGTGGATGAAGCAGATGCTGAAGGATATTGGGATTACTTTTGAAGAACCAATAGTTATAAATTGTGATAATACAAGCACAATGAACATGTCAAATAATCATATTATGCATTCAAAGACCAAACACATCTTAGTCAAATATCACTTTTTGAGAGACAATGTTACATAAAAGGAAGTCAGATTGGAGTACATTAGTACAAAGGAGCAAAAAATGCATCAGTCCAATAGCTATCAGAGCTATATCAATCACTAGACTTGATGCTTGGATGCACTCCTCAGGGGGACTGATCGCAAAACATATCAAGACATATTTGGGTGGTCAAGCCCCTGGTCATTGAAGACATGAAGATTTGAAATAGATACACCTTGCAAAGGTGGGATGGTCAGAGAAGGAAGATAGATATGACACCCTTTTCCATTGATGTCAAAGGGGGATTGATAAAAGTAGAAAATCCTTACTCTTTTAGGTGGAGCTGTGAAGAGGATATTGATAAGATTGTATTAAGAAGGATACTCTATGGGTTGATTTATTTTATCATATGTTACCATCAATGCCAAAGGGGGAGATTGTTGGAATTGGTTCTATGAGAGGTGTTGACATTCCTGTTTTGTCATTGATGTCAACATATATTTCAGTGGAAGTCTCAGACAAACTGGTTATCACTGGTACATGGAAGACTGACAGAAGTGTACAGACACTGTAATGGATTTTAGAGTATAAAATCATGGAGATGTATACAGGGATGAGCAGTGATTTTTGATCTAAGGTCACTTGGATTGATATTACTATTGGCATAAGTTATAGTTGTTTTTGTGAAGACTGGGTAAAGAACGGTGACAATGAATTGTGACAGAGTTGATCTCTAAGTTTTTGAGATAACCTGTATGTGAGAATGAGTTATAATTTGTGACCTTAAGGTGTGGAAGAAGAAATGTTGGAGAATGTTACTTTTAAATTTTGGGTCATTGTATTCTTGGTGATGTCAGTTGAAGCATATGATCTTGCGAAGATCTACTTGTGGCCGACTACTGCGTTGAAACATGTTTAGAGGATGGAGAGCATGGATTACAGATCTTGGAGTATAATTAATAAATTATAATTTATGTTTACTTGTGTAAGGTACTGTGTGTATCTTAGCAAGGGTCTATATAATTTTTCTTACATTGGAGAACTCTTAACATACAGACCTAATTGTTTATTGTAAACTTGTATAAAGAAGAGTTGTTTCTTGATGAGATAAGTGTGGTTGTGGATTGTAAAAGCTATGAGATTATATTTGTGAAGTTTTTTGGATGTAGAGTAGAGATAGTGATTGTGATCAAATTCATTGGAACTATTTAAGAAGAGAAAGTTTCTATCAGTCAGTTCTCTGGTTGCTGTTACTCCTATATCTGTATTTCAGACAGTGAATCCAGAAGGTAGATTTAACCTTCACATTTGGGTAGTGTTCCTGGGAAGTGAGCCTTTTTGTTTCTCTTGAATCCTAACAAGGTTTTTCCTTTAATAGGGTCTGTGTATTATATGTAATAATTAGCTCCTAACAGGGCTAAATCTCCTAACAGGGATACAATACTTTCAGTGCTTTATTTGTGGGTGCTAATTCCCATCTGTTTTTTTCCCCTTAATAGGGTTTCCTCGACAACAATTTCTTGTGCTATGGTGTTACATCTGATGTGTTCAAATTTGCATTGAGTATTTGGTTTATAACTTTTAAAGTTTAATTTATTTTGGCTCACAACTGATTCACCTCCCCTCTCTTTTGTGTTGGTGGACTATTATTGCTAACAATTGGTATCAGAGCTTGTGGTCCTTTGAGAGAAAGCTTAATAGCTTGAGGAGATCCTTAAGATGGCATACTACAGGAAGGATAGACCAAAATTTGATCCTTAAATTTTTGACAGTTGGAAGAACAAGATGAGAAATCACCTACTCTACTTAGGGATTGATTACTAAGAAGGATTAACCGATCAATACTTAAGATGAATTAAAAACTGAAGATGGAGATGAAAAGAAGTTATTTAGTTGTAACATGGTTGCAAGAGAAGCATTGATTAACATTCTCTCTGAGGGTGAATTCATAGAGGTTAAAGACTTGGATTCTGCACACAAAATCTTCACAAGACTAGAAGCACTATATGAAGGATATAAGTTTACTAAGCAAGCAAAGTTGTAGAATTGGAAGACTAAGATGGAAATTTTAAGAATGCAAGATGATGAGAATATCATAGCATATGTTCAGAGGGTTAAAGAGGTTTTTACAGGGATAAAAAACTCATGAGACACATATACTGAAGAAGAAGTGATCACAAAGATTCTTAGATCTTTGATATATGTTTACAAAAATAAAGTGCAAGCGATAGAACAGATCATACCTTTGTCAACAAACTTCAATAGAGAGGTATTAATTGCTAAGTTGACCACCTTTGAGACCATAGAGTAGGGAGATACATTACCTAAGGTGGAAGCTGCATTCAATGCGACTGTGCATAATGACAAAAAGGCTAAATATCAAGTCTTGTGAGCGCCAACAAAGATAACAGGTATGAAGAGCTTGGTGAATATGCTGAGGATTGGGAAAAGATAGTAGAAGAGGAAATGAATCTAGATGAACTTTTGGCTTTGATCGCAAGAAGAGAACAAGAAAGGTAATGGTAAATTTGAAGAAAAGTTACCCCTGAAGTGTTTTTCATGTAATAAGATTGGTCATTTTGCATCTAGATTTCCTACAAGGGTTCCTAAGCATAAACCTAAGTTTCATAGGTTAGATTATTCTAAGGATAAGGAATGTTACTATGCCAGTGAAGGTGTGTTTGATGATGAAATTGTGGATTATGATGAAATTAAATTTATTTCTATTAAAGACGATGATCTTATTCATGAAGAAAGAGCCTTAGTTTCTCATGTTGGAAAGAGATTTGAATGGGTCATAGACAGTGGTTGTTCACATCATTTGACTAGTGATAAAAGAAAGTTTGTTTAACTAAATAAATATGATGGTGGTGTATTCAGATTTGGTGATAACACTCTAAAATTGATCATTGGAGTAGGTTCAATTACTCTTGATGGTAAAACTAATACTGACAATGTATTTCTTATTGATGGACTTAAGCACAACTTGTTGAGTGTTGGACAACTTGTAGACACGAGATATCATTTAAATTTTAATGATGGAAAATGCATGATTAGAAGTCAGTCAGGAGATTTGATCACATTAGGTACAAAGTCAAGAGGTAATGTGTTTGAATTAAACACTACAACAACTACTTATTTTGTTGTGAAGGTTGATGATAGTTGGTTATGACATAGAAGGTTTTTTAATATAAATTTTGACAACATTGTGAAAAAAAGTATGACAAATGCAGTCAAATATTTACCAAAAATTGTGAAGCCCTCTAGCACCATGTGTAGAGAATGTGTGATGGGGAAACAAACTAGAAGCAGTTTTCAGAGCAAATCTTACATAGCAAAGGGGAAGTTGGATGTGGTACATATAAATCTTTGTGGTCCTACAAGAACAAGATCATACTATGGAGAAAGTTATTTTATACTCTTTGTTGATGACATTATTTTTGGAGGTAATGATGAAATGAGTAAGAATTTTTCTGAGGAAATGAAAAATGAATTTGAAATGTTTATGATTGGTGAAATGAAGTTCTTTCTTGGTTTGCAAATTACTCAAGACAAACATGGTATTTTCATCTCCCAAACCAAGTATCTTAAGGAATTATTGAATAAGTTTGGAATGGAATATTGTAAACCCATTGGAACACCTATGATTACTGGTTGTAAGTTTACTACTACTGATGAATCTCAAAGTGTATTTAAGACAAAGTACAGATCTATGATTGGAGGTTTACAATATCTAACTCACAATAGACCAGACATTGCTAATGTTGTTGGAATTATTGTGAGGTTTCAAGCAGATCCTAAAGAGACTCATATTTCTACAATTAAGAGGATATTCAGATATCTGAAGGGAACACTGGAATATGGCTTATGGTATGAAAATTTTGATAATTTTACTTTGCATGCTTATACTGATGTTGATTGGGAAGGAAGTGTTGATGATAGGAAGAGCACAAGTGGTGGTGCAATTTTTCTTGGAAAAAGGTTCGTTTCATGGTTAAGTAAGAAGTGGGATTGTATAGCTTAGTCTACTGTTAAATCAGAGTATGTAGCTGCTGCTATAAATTGTACACAAATTGTGTGGATAAAGTAGATGCTGAAGGATATTGGGATTACATTTGAAGAACCACTAATTATACATTATGATAATAAAAGCACACTGAACATGTCAAAGAATCCTATTATGCATTCAAAGACTAAACACATCTCAATTAAATATCACTTTTTGAGAGACAAGGTTACAAAAAAAGAAGTTAGATTGGAGTACATTAGTACAAATGAGAAAATAACACATATATTCACCAAACCTTTGCCAAAAGATGCCTTTGAGTGTCTCAAAGGTATACTTGGGGTGGGAACCCCTCCTTGCAAGAATTAAATGATGCAGAAATGCATCAATTGAGTAGCTATCAGAGCTACATCAATCACTAGAATCGATGCTTGGATGCATTCCTCAGTGGGAGTGATCGCAAAACATATCAGGACATATTTGGGTGGTCAAGCACCTGGTTATTGAAGGCATGAAGATTTAAAATAGATACAGCTTACATAGGTGGGATGGTTAGAGAAGGAAGATAGATATAGCATCCTTTTCCATTGATGTCAAAGGGGGAGTGATAGAATTAGGAAATCCCTACTATTTTAGGTGGAGCTATGAAGAGGATATTGAGAAGATTATATTGAGAAGGATATTGTTTGGGTTGATGGATTTTATCATATGTTTCCATCAATGCAAAAGTGGGAGATTGTTGAAATTGGTTCTATGAGAGGTGTTGACATTCATGTTTTGTCATTAATGTCAACATATGTTTTAGTAGAAGTCTCAGACAAACTGGTTATCACTGGTACAAGGAAGATTGGTAGAAGTGTACAGACATTGTACAGGATTTCAGAGCATGCAAGCATAGATACATATACAGGGATGAGTATTGATCTTATATCTAAGGTCACTTGGCTTGATCTTACTGTTGGCATAAGTTATCATTATTTTTGCGAAGACTGGGTAAAGAACACTGACATAGTTGATCTTTGAGTTTTTGAGATAACTTGCATGCGAGCACAAGTTATGATTTGCAAGCTTAAGGCGTGAAATAAGACATGTTGGAGAATGTTACTTGTGATTTTTGGGTTGCTATGTTATTGGTGATGTTAGCTAAAGCGTGTGATCTTGCGAAGATCTACTTGTGGTCGACTACTATGATGAAACATGTTTAGAGGATGGCGAGCGTGGATTACAGAACTTGGAGTATAATTGATGAATTGTAATTGATGTTTACTTGTGTAAGGTACTATGTGTATCTTAGAAAGAGTCTATATAATATTTTGTACATTGGGGAAGTCTTAACAGGCTGGCCTAATTGTTTATTGTGAATTTGTATAAAGAAGAGTTGTTTCTTGATGAGATAAGTGTGGTTGTGGAATGTGAAAGTTGTAAGCTTGTATTTATGAGGTCTCCTAGATGTAGAGTAGAGGTAGTGACTGTGATCAACTTCATTGAAAAATTTTAAGCAAATAAATTTGCTATCACTCAGTTCTTTGGTTCATGTTACTCCTATATCATTATTTTGAACATTGGGTTTAGAAGGTAGATTTAACCTTCACCTTTGGGCAGTGTGCCTGGGAAGTGAGCCTTATGTTTCTCTTGAATCCTAACAGGGTCTATCCTTTAGCAAGGATTGTGTACTATATGTAATAATCAGCTCCTAACAGGGCTAAATCTCCTAATAGGGATACAATACTTTTAGTGCATTATCTGTGGGTGCTAATTCCCACCGGGGTTTTTTTCTTAATAGGGTTTCCTCAAAAAAAATTTCTTGTGTTATGGTTTTACATTTGATGTGTTCAAATTTGTATTGAGTATTTGGTTTATAACGTTTAAAATTTAATTTATTTGGCTCATAACTGATTCACCCCCCTCTCAGTTGTGTTGGTGGACTATTATTGCTAACACGTTCCACCTCCCCAACATCCAAGTACCTCCACTTGCATCAACTATCTCACTCCCCATTCGAAAGCATAAACCCATAGAATACCTATAAATTCTATGGCATTGCTAACACCCAGCCAAACTATGTAGGCCAAACATACGCTCGCCTAGCCTATCAGGCACCGTAACCAACACAACCCACATATCAACTACCTTTTCAACCACATCCAACCTTACCTCCATTTCCCAATCAACACTATGCCCAACACAAGCAACCAATACTCCCTTCACAACCTGCTTACGCAACCAGCCAATCTCCTTATCATATGCCACAATATCGCCCACAAAATCCTCCATAATCCCCAGTGCCATTTGACCCATATCAGGCACCCAGGTCTAATATAATGGGGGAAAACTCTCCACCACCTGTCAATTTAGAGTAGGAAGAAATGAAGAACACTCTCAAGGAGCTTCGTTCAAGAATGAAAAGAAATACCTTCAAGTTTGAGAAGGTGTTTTCCTATCCATTTTACCGCTTTATCAGAGAGGTCCCCTTCCCCAAGCACTTTGAAACCCCAAAATCTGACAAATATCGGTGGAAGGGAGATCCTGTTAGTCATGTTAAAGAGTTCTGCATGGCTTTCCAAGAGGTTTCTTACAGTGACAACTATCAATTATGTTCCTCTTCCCAAAGAGCTTAGGAGGAGAGTGAACTATCTCTCATGAACCTCTGCAACTCCAAACAAAAGGTGGAGAAATCTTGGTAGATTACCTCCAACGATGGAAAGGAGTCGCCACGAGATTGTATATCAACCCCCTGAAAAACACTTAACAAAAATATTTATCAACAATCTGCGCCCAAGCTATCTAATCATATGTGCATGAACAACTTGCAAACCTATCAAGAGATCCAAGAAAAGGGAATGTACCTCAAAAAGGGCCTCCTAGACGATGGTACAATCAAGCACTACAAGGAACCCCAACACAACAGGACCAAAAATGATTGATCCTGCTATTAAAACAAGAACAAAAGTGTTGTGACTGGTGGTGCCACAGACACAAAAAATATTCAAATTATTGTAGTCGGTCCTAAAACGCCCGCACCAGCATATCAGTAACCCACACCAACAAACCACACCAAACTACCTGTAACCACTTGGATTTGGTCTGTACCGACCATAGACCCTGTTTGCCCTAGGTGTGAGCATACCCCCTATTATGTCAAGACAATGTTACTTTGGCATAATTTATTATTAAATCAAATTTAATGTCCTAGGTGATTTTTACCACTAATTTATATTAACTACTTCAGCCATACAATTCCAATCAATTTCAACCAATCAAATATTATCAAATTCAAACAATGGCTAAAGTATTTAATTATAAAGGAATTAATCTATCTCATCACTTGCATTTTAAACCCATTCCCCTAGCCTATTAATTTAATTAAAATGGCTATATTCCTAATTAATTATCAAAAGAAATAAAAAGCTTAAATAATTAATATTCCTATTTTTGAATGAATTAAATAAGTTTAATTCATTTCATTTATATTCCCCTAAACCCTAACCTAACCTATCTCAACCACTTCTACCCTGGGTTCTAACCCATCCCAACCTATTCCCCCTTGCTAATCTAATTCTAACCTCCCTCCTAATGTTGTCACATTC
>MU223370.1:383467-406929 GCA_018584345.1 Thuja plicata | reverse complement strand
CCTGACTGTCAAGGTAGAGGAGATGAATGTCCTCAAAATAATCCTCCAAATCTGCAGTATAAGACTCAACAAACAAGAAATATATGTCTGCAACATAAGAGTCCAAAGTATCTATGTTTGGAAGATGAATGATTCCTTGCTGCATAGAATCAGGAGCAACATGAGATGCTGATGAAGTCTCAGTCTGAAGAGTGGGAACTGTGAAACAAGCCTCTGATCCATCGAAACACGTAAGGGTGTCTAAATACTCAAGCTCCTCTAAAGTATCATGATCAAAGGGTGTATTCTCTCTCCAAGCAATGGGTGTGAGACAATCTAAAGCAGGATCCGCTGGGAATGGAGAGAGATTAGGGTCTCCATAGATCTCCCAAATACGTGTCCAAAGTGGGTGAGGACAATCAATGTCCGATATAGCCAACACAGTGTCATGATCAACACTAGACACTATAAGTCCTACTATGTGATCTCTAATAATATTCCATGCTAGGTTTCCCTTTGAAGTGGCTGGTTTGGGTATGAGATCATACAAATAAGGCAAAATATTAAGCCACCTACAATGTGTAAGTATACCCTTTGCCCATGACTCATAATTACCTCGTTCTAGAATAACAACTGAAGGGTGAGTAGAAAAACCAATGATAACTCTTCTAAATGAAAAACAAACTGAGAAATCTGACCTTACTGCATTTAGATCAAAACCTAGTGCAAGGAGGAGGGAAACAGAAACTAAAAATTTGACACGAAAAATAGGTACTCAAACATCCAAATATGCATACAAAACTAGCATCATCGTCTCTGGCTCAGAAAGAGCTTTCCGACGATATTTCATTTTTCAAAAACGGACGTCGTATGCAAAAGATATGGCCAAAACACTGAAGGCTGCCTTTTTGAAGTGTCAAAAACTGTGTGACGGTTTTATGGACATCAATTTTAAGCCCGAACGTCGACCTGCAAATGATGACATCACCGCCTGCACATTCTGCACATTCGTACCTTTCCAAAAGGTACGCACCTTTTCTTTCAAAGTTTTTAAAAAAAAACTTTACAAAATCCTTTTAGAAACTATAGAAAAAAAAGTATTTTTTGATTTTTTTGAAAAAAACTTTGTAAAAAAACAAAATTTGTTTTTTTTGAATGTTTTTCACCTCGAAATTTGAGCCGTACGGCCTAGAAGAGAGAAATTTTTTTCCAGAGGCCACTGTAGCCAAAAATGGCAAACTTTATATGAAAAAGTGATCTCCCGGGCCTTCTGAGCGTGATGGTGGAGTCCGTTTTCACTCAAAGTGCTCTAGAAAAATGTGTCTCTTTTAGATTGAAGAGAAAACCCCCAAAAAGCTATGGTTTTTGACCTCGAATCACTACTTTAAAAACACCAGACCAGGCAGCAGAAGTGTGGCTCTAATGCCATGTAGGATTTGAGAAATACAAATCCACATAATGCTGAGAATACCTGCATGCAAATATAACCTGTTACAAGAGAGAAGCAGAAGGAGGAAAAAGAAGAACTCAGAAGTTTCTCAAAATGTAAGAGCGAAATTATAATCTGAATTAATGAAAAAAGAATTACAAGGTTCAACCTATAAAGGTGAACAAAACCTTAAAGCCTAAAAAAGCTAGGTTGCACATTAATAATTAATAAAATAATTAATTATTAATGCACCTAAGAGAAAGCTTAAGCACTAAAGAGTAATAACTTAACTAATTAAATCAACATGATTTAATTAATAAGCAAACTAATGATTACTCTAACAAAGTGGGTACACTAAAGCATACACAAACAACGATGTCATAACTATCAAGGCATATGATAATCTAGAATGTACCTTTGAAGGTACCATCTCACTACCTATCTGGCTAGGCCCAATAATACATAACACAATATGCCATGTTGTCAATCTTGACCTCCTGTTCAAAATCCTCAAAACAAATTGTCATTTGACCCAATCCAAATTAGCAAGTTTCTCCATATCCACCTTTTGCATTCACATTTTCATTCATCCACACATCCATCAAGCACCATCCTCCTAAGTCCTACCAACTCACATTGCACATCTTCCCACCCTATCACCAATCACATCCGCTCCTTTTCCTGATCACACTAAGTTTAACCCCATCACACTGAGCTTTGCCCAGACACAGTAACTGCGATAGTTTTTCCACCCACTCAATTCAAAGATCAATTTTCCTTGCTCCTTTTTCTACCCATAGCTATTGCCAGTGAAAACCCACTCTTTGACACCAAAATCCAATCTTGGCATGTCCTCCCTATGTCAGATTTCAAAGCATTCATCACACAATCCTATTCATGACAAGAACTTTGGACTAAGTGACTTCTTGGTCATGAGGTCTTTTTGTTGATTTTATCTTTTTGTGTCAATCGAAACCTACTCATAACCACCTGGATCTCCTTTATCCCGATGTGGCATGAATGGTGTCTATTAATGCATGTTTCATTTGCAGTATGATATGTTTGTTGGTGTTTTAGTGCATCTTTTTCATTTACGTGGTTATGATAATGCCTGAATTCCTAGGGACAAGGTCTAGTACACTTTCCCTCAAGTCTCTAACAACGCCTTGGGTGTACTCAGCCTCCCTATGAGTGTCACTATATTAGTTCCACCATCTCCGCATGATCTAAATCTATGTTCCTAAACCTACATACTCTGTCTGAGAATCTATTCCGCACAAAGGAACCATGTAATCTATTTTTTATAACACTTGATGCATACCTCCTCTTGCAATATCAAACTAGGGTGTGCTCTCCAACATTTAACACAATTTAATCCCCAAGTCTTGTTAGCTGTATTTAGATTCATGATTGCATTTTTATCTTTGGAATGAGTTCTATATATTCTCCCCTCATTTTCTTTCTCCCCAATCCTTTCTTTCTTCTC
Organism: Thuja plicata; assembly: GCA_018584345.1. Taxonomy (NCBI): domain Eukaryota; kingdom Viridiplantae; phylum Streptophyta; class Pinopsida; order Cupressales; family Cupressaceae; genus Thuja; species Thuja plicata. The sequence goes on along the minus strand of MU223370.1, from coordinate 404,035 downwards.
CCTCTCCTATTTGCATTCTTTTCGAGAAAATTACACAACGCTTTGTTTGTTGCATTCTTTTCTCGAGGGGGGCACAACATCACACCATTGTCGCTTTGGCATGACTCCTAGAAACCCAACTTCTTCTAGAGCAACTTATATTTTTTTCTTTGACGCAATGCCACTTGCTGCGTCGCATCAAAGAGGGGCAAAATCTAGACATCCAAAATTTTAATTAAATTAATATTTCCTATTTATTCATCCAACTATTTAATTTAATCAATTAATCAGTTCCCCTTCCAAGTATTTAAATACAATCTAAATATTATCCCAATGTATTCAATTTAATACATTTGTCTCAAAAACCCCCTTTAATAAATTCATATTTATTAAAAATCCCTCACATTCCTAATTCCTCTAAATCTAGATTAATTCAAATCTAATTTGAATGCTAATCTAAACCCTATCTAGAAACCTACAAATCTAATCTAGAAGCCTACCCTACCTCTACCCTACTCCTACCTATCCCACTTGCTAAACCTACTTTTCCACTTAATCACCCACTAATCTTACATAAAGGTGATTCCTAACATTTTTAGTCCTAATGGAATGCTCACACATGTGTGAGAAACTCATTCCAAGAGAACCACCCAACTCTCTTAAATGCAACCTCCTTCTTGTCCCCCACACATTTCCCTAAGGTTTCTCACACATGTGTGAGCAACCTTGAGCCACTCAAGCATTAATTGCTCAAAATTGACCTCTCTTATAAGCCTATGTGGCTCCTATGTGGATTCCACATAGGTGTCACCTCATCCGAGCCCTTCTCTTCCCTCCAAAAATCTATAAATAGAGGGCCTTTCCTCTTGCAATTCATCTCTCAATTGTGCATTGTTATCATGCTAACATAGCTCTAGGATTTGCATTGATATTTTCATGTTCTTAGTTCGTTTTCAAATCTTAAAGCATTAGAGAATACTTGTTAGGATAATTTGGTAATTGAATCTAGTTTTCTATTGCATTGCATCTCATTCTTAGTTCAAAATCATCTTGGGAATCTTTTGAGACTAGTTGTTTCATACTAGCTCTTGAAATCCTTCCTTCATCCATTAATCTTGCATTCATAGTTGCATTCATCTTCATCAAGCAAATCACTTGGGGATTAGTTTAGTTGTGTTTGAGAGAGCACATCCACAATCCTTCTTTTGAGAAAATCTAATAAGTCTTTTATAGGGTGCAACTTATTGTAAGCTCAATCTGATGTTTTGAGTGTTTATCTTGTTGTTTCATGCTTATTCATGTTTTCGATCTTTATATGTGCTAACCCACTAAAGTTTGCATGTTTGAGCTTGATCCCAACAGATTGAAAATTTCCTCATACACAAAAGGATCGCAACCTCCGAGAATAAGCAAAGAACGATCACAGAAAGAAACACAAGACCTAATCAAATAGGAAAATAGGAAAACAAATATTTTTGGTTGATGCAAGATTGCCAAGATCCCAAGATGCTCCTGCATCACTTTGGTAGGTATTTAGAAGGTTGCACCATCAAACTTGAGGTCTTCTTTTATAGCATTGGCTAGTGGGATTGATCATAGGATCTTACTATAATGGGATCAATATATTTTTTGCTTCAGGATCTACTTACGAGAGGCATAAAAGAGACCTAGATACCATGAAATTGCTAGTGATATGAAATCCAAATGCAATCTAAGAACTATGTTCTTGGAATTTTAATAAGTATGTGAATGCAATCTAAGGGAAAGTCAAAGGTTAAGTTTAGACCTTGGGTGATGATGACTAGTATGTTGAACCTGCACTAAATTGATGAGTACATCCCAACAGGTAGGAGAAAAACCAATCTAACCTTAGATGGAGGCCAAACCAATGGAAAGTAAGATGTAAGGTCTCAATAATGAATGATTTTTTCATGGGTTGAATTGAGGTAACTTGTTCTATATGCAGAAGATTATGAAATCTAAGGACGTGTGACAAATGTAAGGAAGTGAAAGATGCAAACTAAAAAGTCTTCATTTTTAGTCTTAGGTTTGTCTTATGTCAAAGTCAAGTTTCAGGAAATTTGAATGTCCTAGTCTCAGACATAGGCACAACAAATGCACAATAATTTTAGAGAGAGGTGCAAGGCACAGCTAAAATAGTACAAGTGTGAGTTTCAAACGCACAATAGGAAGCAACAATGGCACAAATATGTGCTATAGAAGAGTAATAATAGCAAGCAAAAACACAATAAAATCATACAATAGTAAAATTAAATCATTTAAGTATGTAAAGAATTAGAATAGAAGCCTAAGTAGATAGGACAAAAGCATGGGTGTTTAATTAGTACGTGAAAGGTCAAATGATTGTCTATCTTGATTGTCCAGGTTTAGTTTTAATCTCAAGTGGAATCAATAATCAAATTTTGAGTGGTGTAGTAGTTCTCAACCAATTGTCTTAGGATCCCAACAATAATCTTTAATGTTCAGTTTCAACCTCAAATTTTTGGGCTTGCAACTAGATTTCAACCTAGACATGGTTTCAAGTTTTGAACAATTTTCAAGTATACATTAGCAACTATCAATTCTAGATTGTGCAATTTTGAATTCAAGTTTGGTCTTAGGTGTTCAGTACTCAAGTTTTAATAGTCAAGAGTGTAGAGACAAATATAGAAGCACATACAATGTAGACAATGTTGTAAGAATTATTTTTAGAAGGGAGACTCAAACCCGTTTCCCAAGGCTTTGATACCAATTGTTGGAATCATTTGTCGTTGCACTAAAAGCTCGAACTGTCAATGTCAGATACCAACGCCAGATTTAACCCGATCCATGGGAGGCGGTTAAGCCATGTCACAAATCTCCAAGGATCGGGTTAAATCTGGCGTTTGTATCTGGCATTAACAGTTCGAGCTTTTGGTGCAACGACAAATGATTCCAACAATTGGTATTAGAGCCTTGGGTCACGGGTTGGAGTCTCCCTTCAGTAGGTGCCGAGGGGGAGATTGTTGACTTGGTGGTCAACACCTCCTTGGAGATTCGTGACATGGCTTACCTGCCTCCTGTGAATTGGGTTAAATATGGCATTTGTATCAAGCATTGATAGTTTGGCAAATGATTCCAACAATTGGTATCATAGCCTTGGGTCACGGGTTCAAGTCTCCCTTCAGTGGGTGCTGAAGGCTCAGTCGGTGCTGAGAGGGAGATTGTTGACTTAGTGGTCAACACCTCTTTGGACATTCATGACATGGCTTAACCGCCTCCCGTGGGTCGGGCATTGATCTTGAATTTCCAAAATGAAAACTAATGCAATTCCTTTAGGCAAAATTAATTAAATTATTTGAGAGGCAATTAGGAAGTCCAAAATTACTGACAAATATTGTTGTGATACTTCTTTAATACATGTATAAAAAAAAAGATAAGTTGCAATGCTTAAAGTGATATTGAAAGTAACTATGGAGAAATCACTACCTCCAACACATAAAATACTGCGTCAACAAGAACTTGAAGATAATCAACACGAATATTGTTTTCATCCAATAATACGTGTTAATGTGTCGACTTGGGTATTCCCCTCTATAAAATCATCCAAAAAGTCAGAGTGCTAAATAACAGTCCCTTGTCTCTTCAAAGACACCCGATAAAAAATAGTAGTCCCTTGCATCTTATGAAACAAAACACAAGAGTTCTTAGTAAATAGTAGTTCCTTGCATTTTAAGAAACAAAGGACAAAATCTGTCAATTGTTGATGATAAGACATACTATTGTTGATGATAAGACATACTCACAACACCATAAACATCTGAATTCAGCAATGATCTCTATAATCAACACTGAACTTTTAAATTTGGCAATGATCTCTACATTCAACACATTTTATAGATTTAACAACAATATTTTCAAATGCTACAAATATAACCTTTTATTTTAACAATGATCTCTATGATCAACACTACAACTTTGCTTTACTAAATAATCCCCAAACACTTGTAATGGTTGGCATCCTCTTTTAACAGTACAAAAGGAGATGTAATCTTCAAATTAATTTTTTTTTTAATCTTCCCGCAATGCCCATTAAACGAAACTCATCGTTAAAACTAGCCAATGGCATAAATTGTGTATAGCATCTCTTGGTACTTCCCTCCACAACCCTTAAGAAGTACAATTAAATATACAAAACATCAAACAATGCGAAAGGAGACACATGTTCGATAACTTTTTTCATTGTCTTTGGACCTCTGTTGCCAGAAACACAACGTTTTGCTGCCATTGCACATTTCAATGCAGAAACGTGTGTTTCTGTCACAAATATTTCGTTTCCCCCAAATTTTAAAAAATAAAATTTACTTCATTTTTAATTTCGTTTCCCCTTATTTAAAAAAAAATTGCTTAATTTTTAATTTCACTTTTTAAAGGTGCAATAATTTAGGCATGAAATTGTAGAACTGGATTTTTGGTTCAGTTGCAAAACTCTGAGTCATTTTCACATGTCAAGCAATTAATTCAGTCCATAGAGTAGTTGTTCCTATTTAATTCTTGGTAAAGAATAACTGATTTGTTAGAAGTAAATGGAGTTAACTAACAGTAAAATCTTTATGATTAAATTGTATTAGTTCTTTTAATGAATAAATTGTATAAAGAACTTTCACTTTGCTATTTATATATTAGTTTTTCACCCAATTTTCATTTTATTACTTTATACATAAATGAAATGCAATTTTAAAAATAAGTTTTAAGTTTTCAAAATATTAAATTGTCATTTTTATTTGACAATTTTATTTGACATTACAAATATAAAATTCTTTTAAAGAAGTTTATATATATATATACACGTTTCTTATACACAACTTTTAAATATCTCGTTTACCATAGCTTTGGACAACAATGCAACCCTTCATTTCAACGAGAACAAGAAATCGCCAATAATACTTAGCAACACAATGGTTTATTTCAGCTACGCAAGCACTTCACCTTCATTTGTGAAGCTGCAGACCTATGTAGACAGCCATATACTCACGTAAGGCACTTGAAAACATCATGTTTAAAGGCCATCAATAGCTCTGCACGAGGATACATAATGGCTCGCACTGCCCTCCTTATTTCATATCATATTTTTACTCACAAGGCTCTGAAATGCCAATGACAACCAGAATCAAAATTATTCGTTTAGAGCCATTACTTCATGCTAAACATCTAATAACCACCACATAATTTCTTGTATGGACACTCTGCAAGCAAATCCATAATCTCTAATGGACCTTTCGATAGCTATGCCTATACTTTTTCTGATTCGCAGGCAGCAGTGGATCTAGCAAGATAGATAGTCTGTGGCTGAGACTTCATTTATGCCGCGATTCCTTCATTCTCAACCTCTTTTTCAAAACCTTCACGATACCTTGATCTGATACCACTTGGTGGCTGAGACTTCATTAATACCGTGATTCCTTAATTCTCAACCTCTTTTTTCAAACTCCTTACAATACCTTGCTCTGATACCACTTGGTGGCTGAGACTTCATTTATGCAATGATTCCTTAATTCTCAACCTCTTTTTTCAAACTCTTTACAACACCTCACTCTGATACTACTTGGCAGCTGAGACTTCATTTATGCACCGATTCCTTTTTATCAACCTCTTTTTTCATTTGGTGGCTGATTTTTCATTTATGCAGCGATTCCTTATTTCTCAACTTTTTTCAAATGTGTTTTCAAACTCTTCATGATACCTCACTTTGATACCACTTGGTGGTGGTGGAATGAAATGAATCAATGGCACAAAATACTGAATATATCAAAAGCAGGGAATCTTGTCAAACTGTCCAGAGTGCTATACCACTCAACTATCCATTGATCAATTGATTACAAAAACCAATACAATTGTCTCATTATATATAAGGTCTTACATATATGCAGAGAATTTTAGAATCTAGATTTATGTCAGAAATAGCAAGTTGCTAATAATAGAAAAACATTTGCTAAAAAAAAGTATATGCATTTAGGACTAGTTTATTTTTAGTATAATGGGCGAAATTACTAGAGCATTCCTACAGAGCATACTGAGATTTTATCAATCAGAAAACCCTTTAAATTTCTAATAACTACCTTCAACTATCACATTATTTATTTACACAAACAAAGGAATGTTATGGCTTTCACTATGATCCAGTTGTCCACAAGCAAATGAAATAATATGGCTCTGCTCCATACCGATTGTTAAAATAAAATTGGAGGCTTCTGAATAGATTTGATCTATATTTTAATTGAGATATCTAAACATCATCTAAATAGGCAAAATATATGAACAGATATGTCCCTACATGATAGATGTGGCTATGTATTATGTAACGCATGCAAAGATAATGATGGAATAGAGTTTATGTTTCTAAAAGTAAGACCTCTCAAAATACTCTCTGTCGGTGGTTAAAAATCAATTGAACTCGAGACTCAACAAAAGAACATTGAATCACAAATATTTTTATGCAATCTGGGAAGCTGTGGAATATTTTCCTCTCCTGATTCAACCAATGCTTCCCCCCTTCTAGTCCCAGAAACAGATTCGGAAAGCTCCTCGGCCTTGAAGAATTGTTGCATCTGTCTGGCAGCCAGTTGGGCGTACTTAATTGGAGCAACTGCATAAAATTCAAGCATAAACGTTGATCTTGCATTTCCGAAACAAAAACTCAACAATTACTTGAGGCAAAATTAATGAAATATTTTGAGAGGTACTTAGGAAGTCCAAACTTACCAACAGATATTGCTGTGGTACTTCTTTGATACCTGTATCAAAAAAAATATATCAATTACAATGCTTGGAATGATATTGCAAGTAAGTATGGAAACACCATTGCCTCTTACACATAAGATAATGTGTGAACAAGAACTTGAAGATCATCCACATGAAACTTGTTTTCCTCCAGTAATACGTGGTAATGTGTAGGCCTGGATATTCCCCTCTATAAAATCATCCAAAAAGAAGTCAAGAGTGGCAAATAGTACTTGCATCTTAAGAGACAAAATACAGCACTTTCGATGGTTGATTATAAGACTACTCACAGTTGGCCCATTCTGAGGACACAGAAAGAAATCAAAATTTCTTGGGTGACATATCTGTGTATCTACGATAGTGCCTGAAGCCAAGGGCATGTAAAAAAAACCAGTTAAAACTTTGAAAATTTCATTTCATCCCGGTGACAATTTTTCCTCATTTTCTATTCAATTTGCCTACTGGCTTGTGTAAAGAAATTGGGCTTTTTAGGAATAAAATTGCTTTCTAACTCGCAATAAAAAGAAAATTTGCTTGCATTGCCTTAGGATTGCTTTCTCGCAAATAGAATAAAAAAAACCTGGTTGTACATTGCCAGGCGCATTTGCCTGGAAGAGCTTAGTATGATGATTCTTCTGGGCAATAATCAATGTAATTTTAGGCCTATAACCATCCTCCAAATGATTACATGCCTGATAGTTCACCCAAATAGCTACAATCAATGTTTAACTTCACACAGAGAAGACGAGGTAAAAACAAAAAACAAAAAATCCATATCAATAACAAACCAAATTCCCTTCGACAAAGTAGAACACCTTTAGTATGGCTTGTAACTCAATGTTCAAGACCCGATCAAATTGTGTCTCACTAACTCCGTTTCTGTAAATTACAGAAAATAGAAATGGTTGAGAACCAACATATATCAGATATAAACAGAACCAATTATTCCTTCTTAGTGTGAGTGCCATTTGACTCACTTCAATTATGGCACAATTAGATAAAAGACTTCTTATCATTCCAATTACAAAAGTGTCATTTAACTTACTTGCCAACTATGCCCCCAATAACATAGAGCATTCTTGTTGCTTTCTTAAATTAGAAAAAGTGCTTTCTACCATCTTGATTACAAACGTGAAGGGAAAGATGCATCATATATAACTCACCAATTATTGGAATTGGTGAGTTATATAGCCAGAGACAGCATCATATAGCGTCAGTTATTAAAAGGAGAATGGTATGGAAATGCATGGTTGAGATAAAATAAAAAATCTGCAACTACAAGTTTGTTGGCACCTCTTGAAACTTGCACCCAGAAGCAACCCTTTTATTTGAATCCTCTCAATCTACTACTATCATACCAGAGGATGAATAAACCTACACTCTTAACGGATTGAAATTATTTAAAAGGTGGCTAACATTAATTACCACTGATGTTTCTTGCGATGTTTAGGATTTTCATTAGGCATCCACATAAGGCAAATTTTCCTCTTACTATTAGCTATTTGCTATAATTCATCTTCAACGACACATTATTACATTGCAATGGTTTTATAAAACCCTGTGACTACCCAGCAACTAACAACTAACACTTATTAATAGATTAACAATATTATGTTAATTTATTATTTATTATCTGATAACTATTAATGTATGTTCTGCACTATTTCCCAACACATTGTAGATACATCCTTCTTTCCCTACACAGTCCTAATATTGTGCAAAGTCTTCTTTCATGTCCTACATCTTATAATCACGAGGAATCACCCACTTAAAATATTCAAACAAATGCTATCCAAGCATGAATCAAGGTCAAAATTTCTAATAGATTTAAAATCTCCAAGTAGTACCTGAACAAACAAATCCAATTGTAAAAATATCAATGTTAATTAGAATCTACAACCTTGATCAAAACCTCAAAAACAAGTGTATTCAGAAAACAATCAAACATTAGAGGTCCTTAATCTTATGATTATGACAAATCAAACAAAACTGAAAAGAAGTATTAAAAATAAAGTTCAAACAAGGAAATGTTACCCAATCCATCTTCTTTGATCATACAGTTTACAACTGCATCATTCCATAAAAATAAGATACAGCACACTCATACCTGAAAATTATCATTTGTTGTGGCTTCCGTCCAAAATTTGATGGTTTGCATGTTCTATAAAAATCAATTAGCAACTCACTGTGCAAACAAGATAAATGAAATGGTAATATAATATCTAATGGTCACAAAATGCAAACTTTCCACCACATCAAAGGAAAAATAACATTGCAAAGATGATGAGATGATGCAGAAAAAACAACATTAGCAGGATAAATTAAACAATGCAGAAACAATGACATAGGCAGTAAGGTAAACCAATGAAATGACTAATATCTCAAATAAACAGTACTAGATCATGCCGCTGTCAATCGTTTTGCCATGTTGTGCTGAAGGTGTGGGTTCGTATAGAGCCTCAATCATGTCAAGCTTTCGAGGTTGGGTCCTCACTGAGGCTCTATACTTTGAAATGAGAGGCCATTCTCTAGAAGAAACAACCTGTCAACATAATTGTTTCAAAAATACATTATCGCTACAAAAACATACTATAAAGATAGAATATAAGCTCAAAGATTATGAATGGCTTTCTGTACATTAAAAATGCAGATTAGCACATTTTATTAGACACCATTCAGTTTAATGACTAGACAGTTAATAGTAATTTTATATCTCATTAGGAAGTGATAAATAATTGTCCTATTTTTATTGAACAACTTTTAAGAATGGCTCAAATATCATGACTTCTAACAAAAATAATCTATAAAAATGCAGATAAACTTTCCACAAATTCTATCTTTTTAAACCATGTAAATTATCAAATTTAAAAATTAATAAAAAGGTAAAATAATATAAATCATTTTACTCATTTTACACTATTAGTACCAAACATATACTTTGTCGTGTTGGATGCCATCACAATTCCATCAAGCATTGTATTCTCTCAAAACTCTTAGTCCCATGGCACTTTGAACAAGGGTGGTGACATGAAATATGTCTCTTAGTCCCATGGCACTTTGAACAAGGGTGGTGACATGAAATATGTCTACATTTCGTGTATGTGAGTGTGAATGTTTTTAACTCATTTGTAATTAAAATGTTGTAATTTTTTAAGTATTTAATAATTGACTAAAAATGTATGTTTTATGTCTGATTGAGAATCTAACCGTCTCTTGTGACTTTCTGAGAGGTAATCACATATTATATTCTGAGAATCTGAAATCAAACAAGAATATTCATTAAATATTTATCTTCACAATTCTGTATCAAATGATACTCAGCCAATATGTCTAGACTCTGAATTACTCTGCCCTCTTTAATACTTATTTATGCCAATGATTGAATGATTAATATAGACTGATTGAATTGATTGAAGGTTTGTTTGCTTGATTCCCAATTGATGTTTGATAAATGATAGAATGATTCCTTTGATTTGATATGTTAGTGAATGATGATTGAGTGAATGTGATTTCATAGATTGAAGAATGATGATTGAGTGAGTGCTGATGATAATAGATAAATGATCTATGATCTTTGAATGCTTGGAATGATATACATTATTGGTGAAAGGGTCAACACCTTTCATAAGAATTGAGTCACCACTTTCCATTGTGGCCTTTGAGCATAATATATTATTCCCCAACTTTATTTCCCTTGGATGCCTTCCCCAAATGAACCCTTCTCTTTATATCTTTCAGTGTAAGGAAGAGTCACATCTCTTCACCATATCTGCCCCTTGCAATGGTCACACCCTTTTACAATTACCACCCTTCATCATTGCTGCCCCTTTGGAAGGTGGTTCCTTATTATCTTCCCCTTCCTTCGTCTTCCATTAATCCTTCCTTAATTCCTATGTTCCCTTTATGCGGATCAGAACTGTCTTATATCTCAGGACAGAACTTACTATGGTTACCTCCCTTATAATGATCCTTTCTTCCATGCCTTCGACAAATGACTATCCCTCCTATTTATATCTTCATGATCGGAGAGTCACAACCTTTCATTATTTCAACCTTTCGAGAGGGTCAAAACCCTTCATCATTTATGCCCTTTGAAAGAGTCACAACCTTTCATAACTACCACCTTTCTAAAAAGTCACAGCCCTTTGCCTTTTGAAGAAGTCACTTCCTTATTCTTCCTTCTCCATTAATTCTTTCTTGATTCACACCTTCAAACTATGTCTTCTCCTTATACTTCTCCTTTAAGTCTGCATAGACTTTCCTTCTCAATTTGCATCAGCATATTCTTTTATATCTGCATAAATTCCTCCTTTCTATCTGCATATACTCTCCATCCAATTCTGCTATAAATTATTCTTACAATTATGCCTTCAACATTTCTTTGGTGATCTTCCTTTTTATCTTCTCCTTTGCAGATCTGGTCTGCAAGTGTAAGGTTGATATAAACTCTTGCTCCCCCTCAGATGCACTCTGCAACTAAACTTAATTGCTGCTTTTATTTCTAATTCAGGTTTATTTCTGAATTCTTCTCCAATTCCAACCTGATTATTCCATATTTCATTTTCCACTTTTCCTTGATTCATCCATGTCCCCTTTCAAATGAAATCTTCTCCCTTTTATACCTAATGTTGAGGGAGTCACAACTCTTTGCTACATGCCGCTTGACCTTTCATTAAAATGAACTAACTTGTAATTATATTTTATTATTTATTTATTTTAATTTTCTTAAATTTTAATTATTATTAAATCCTATTTCAAAAAGGAGACATTACATCTCCCCTTACCCACAGGTGTCGTGCAATGCTAGTATAATGATTGTCGGCAACAATAGTGGTGGTATTACATGGTACCAGCCACGGTACCAACCCCCTCACCAATTGAGGTCCCGTAGGACCCTCCATGATCCTACCCCCCATGAAATTTAAAACAGCCATAAAAAATTTAATACCACTGAATTTATATTTAAGTTGTTTTTTTAATTCAAAAAATTAAATATAATTCCTGCCAATCCCGCCACCCAACTCCTGGTCGCGCTGTTGGTGGGCCGTCAGTGGCTCCACCCAGGGGTCGCCACTAGTTGCTTATAAGCCAAATTGGCAGTATTTTTCAAACGACCATAACTTTTGCCTAGGGTGTTCAGTATTTTACTTCCCATTGTTGACAAAAAGCTCTCTCCAAGCCTACATAGTAGTACAAGTTTGGTTCCCTAATTTTGTTGCTTTGATCAGTTTTGGGGGCCCAAAATCCAAATATTCTTCATTTCATGATTTTGGACATGATTTTTGCATATGAAATTAGTTTTTCAATTTCGAATGGGTGTTGTAGAGCATGTAAAACATACTACACAATGGTGTTGATGGATTATTAGTTTGACGAGCAAGAGAGAGGTGGGTTCTTTTTCGATTACTTGTAGATGCCTAATATTCAGAGTGTGATTGTGTGAGCATCTCGACGAATCAAGAGGCGAATCCTCGAGGGACTACTTATTTTTGTGTGATATTTATAATGGTACTACTGATTCTCAGATTTGGTGCTTCTTGGTATAGATTTATTGGTGTTTTTCAAAGTTGGACTTTCATGGTGATAGGTGCATAGGTTATCTAGTATTTTGAGGACATTTGAATATGATTTGAGACTTAGAGTCTCGTGTGGGTGATGGTTAAGTGTAGGTAAAGCATTGGTTATGATTATGGTGTCATAGTTATGAAGGCATACCTTTGCATTGGCATGACATAATCTTCACGTTTGGAAGTTGTTCTTATCTCCTTGATGCTTGTTTTGGTTCATTGACTATAGTAGCTTGGATGTGGAGAAACAATGTGGACATGTTTGGCAAATCAGATTTGAGGTTGATTGGTGGTTGCGTCATGTGGTCTATACAAAAATCTATTATCAAATTGATGTGAATTATTGAACAAAATTCCTTAAATGAATTTGTTAATAAGACTCGTTAACGAATTTGTGTTGTAATAAACAAGTGTACATGAAAAAATTCAGTAGTATAGATAGGTTGGTTATTACACATGTCAACCACAAAATTAGAGTAGAAGCTATGAAACATAAAGGTAACTATGAAGCCCGAATTTAAAAGCTATATCCTAATCAAACCAAAGAAGATTTGAAAACAAATACAAAATCAAGAACGTAAACCAAACCCATTGCATTGAAGACAAAGTTCCTCGATTGCTCTTCTTATCTCTTTGAACTGCGGTCAGATTATGTGTGCACAATGCAAATTAGAAAGATCAAAGTAAAGAAAAGAAAATATCTAAGTCGTAATTGTTTAAAACTGAGGAATTGAGTGGATTTATATAGTGATTGAGAGTTGATTGAATGATGGAGATTTATCAGATTTCTAGGAAATCAACGGATATGAGTGCGAGAGAAATTAGAAGGTGAGTTAGAAAAGGAAAATTAAGAGGATATAAAGACAGAAAAAATTAGCACGTGGAGATGTAAAAGAAGAAAGATAGAATTTGAAAGAATTTAGTAAGTGAAGAGGATAGGATTTAGAGAAAATTAGAAAGTGAGGAAGATATGAGGAGATAAAATTAGCAAGTGAGAGTATAAATAAATAAATTAAATTTATTTATTTATTTCACATTCAAGCTACATAGATAAAATTAGAAAGTGAGGAAGATAAGAGGAGATAGAATTAGCAAGTGAGAGTATAAATAAATAAATTAAATTTATTTATTTATCTCACATTCAAGCTACATTAAATTAACATTCATTCCTTTAATTTTGAGAAATGGGAAAAGGGGTTAAGCAATTAATGAACTATTTAATCTTCATGTCAAAGGGTTAGTTTAAGGGATTAAATAATTTGGTTAATTATTTAATCAACTAAGGGTATTTAATAAAAGGAATTGATTGATTGATGACGACAGATACATGTGATGAAATTGATTGATCAACAATATAAGGAAAATTCAATTAAATAATTAAATTTATTTGATTATATATAAAATAGAAGAATATAATAAGATTTAACTTAATAATAAAATTATCAATTTAATTCAAATGAACAATTAGTGAAAAATGTCGTGGCAAGCGATTGACAATTTTCAGTGTCTACAACACACTAAATATTAGCTCAACTAAGACACAAATACCATCCTTCCAATCACCATGTTTATCAAGAAGCAACTTCTCTAACTAACTTACGGTGGATATCACAATCCCAGATCACAAGGAGGATGGAAGAATGTTTGTGAAATCTCATGGGAGGAAGACTAAAAGTAAGTATAACAAAATGCCCAAAATATCTAAAATCAGGCATGCGTTGTTGTCTACTTTACCTACCAATCATTCTTCTCCAAATTGTGTTAATTGTTTAAGGACAAATATTTAAAAAATAGAATTTACAACTTACCTTTGGTGGATCAAGCACGCGGCCATCTACGACCATTGGCTGTCTATCCACATCAATATTGCATACTCTCAAAACTGGATTTGAGTTGTAGTCATTAGCCTTCATTACCTGCATCATTTGTTAAAACAAGTTACTTATTTTTTCATAAAACTCAGTTCAAATAAAAATATGCATACCTCTTGCAACACGTCCATTCTTTCTTCTGGTTTCTGTCTTGATTGCTTGGCAAGAGATGAGCACTGAGAGGCAGTTAAACTCTTTGTGTATCTTTGACCAGGAATGATCTCACAGAGCTGGTCATTGAATCAAATTTGTAAGCTTAACTCCAAGCTACATTTCATTTAAATAACCAGTTAAAAATAACTATACAACCAACCTCTATAGGGAGATAATTAGGGCGTTTCAGTCTACCCACATCCACACAAGGTAAATCAGCCGAGTCTCTTAAACTCATTTGTTTAATGTTTAAGAAATAATCCCAAACCGTCACCTCTATTGTATTGGAAGAAGATTCATTTTCTTGATTATTCTGGTTTCTTACTTTCAACGAAAATCTTCACATGATAAGGTAAACATTTTATAAGTTTATAATATACATAGCACAGACAAACACAAAAGTATCAGTTATCCCATAGCAAAAAGATTGGGAAAAATTAGAAAATATCTCAAAGGAAAAAAATACAAGGTTAAAAATAAAATTTCAAGAGTATTTATTATACAGTTGCTCCCTGCAGATCTTCTCACTGAAACCGAAAACCCTAAATTCCATATCAATGTGATGTGCCTTAATTCGGATTCCCTTCAGCACTTTCTTTGCCTGCAGGAGGACAAAACAATAACTATTTTTAACGAGGAAATCAGTGAAGAAAAACACAAAAAACAGAAAATACTATGGTCCATAAATAAGTAAGAATACTTCTGAGCAACAACATAAAAATACAAAACTGAATTGAAACAAAAATTAGAAAATGAGATACAAACTGCAAAGATGATTTACCTTTAACCAATCAATCTTCCATGGAGCATCAACATTTTGATTTTCTAACAAGAAATCAATTATAAGAGTGTGCTTAATAAACATGGTTGTTGAAACATCTGCCCCACATCAACCAAAGAGCTCCATTAAATTTCTTAATATTTACATGTAATATTTTTTTCTCAACAAGCAGAAAAAATGAACTTCAGCATATCTTTGGAAGTGTTGCTTTCCACCAATTTTTATTCCATTATAGTTTTAAGAAAATAAATTCAAATACCCGGCCTGTTAATGGGCCAAAGAGGGATAAACCTCTGCAGTCAATGGAATCGAGTTGTTGCCGAAGCCTCCGGAGTTGGGGTGGACAAAGATCAATTTAGACGGGGCCTCTCAGGGTAACCGAGGCACTTCAAGAGCGGGATACATAGCCCGAAACGAACATGGTTTTATCATGGGGTTGGGAGCTCAAAGGTTGGTTGACGACACAAACAATGCAGTTGAGTGTCTGGCTGCAATTGGAGCACTTTTGATGGCAAAGAAGCTAGGGTGTGGAAGCCGCACCTAGAAGGAGATTCCCTAATTACATTAAATGGCATCGTGAAAGGCCGGATGGATGCCTGGTATCTTAATAAGCATATCAGGCGAATCCGGGACCTAGGGGATTTCGAAGATTTCAAAGTTACACATGTACCTAGGGAGGAAAATTCACTGACAAATCAACTTTCTAATATAGGGGCAAATGGCCCGCTAGAAGACAAATTTGAACTTTTGGAAGACCTTAGATTTTTGGATTTTGAATCGGGAATTGGTGAACTTTAGAATAATTATTGCATGAAATGGCCCGCTGGAGACGTCATTGGCGTCTGTACTTTCCCTCCCACATTCCACTCAACAAGGACGACTGGCCTAATATTGTAGCATGCAGCAGTACAAAAGGAGATTGTGCTTCGATTTGCTTGTTCAAGTGGCAAAGGAATGAATGCGAACATGATGGTTTGCACGCGTCAAACTTGTAGAAAAGCCGAATTTGGGAAGTGGTTTTTCAAAACAAAACTAACATTGCAAGCAGAGTGTGTGAGCGTAACAGAGAAAGGATGGAGGCGAACTTCTCACTTAGCTCGCCTAGACAGCTTCCTGGTTTCCGTGGGAACATCTCCATATACAAAGAATGCGCAATGTGTTCAAAGTCGACAATGTAACTTTCTAGGATGCGATTGTCCTTATGTTGGGAGAAGATTTTCTCAATTCTGACCGGAGAGCGAGGACAAACTTGGACATATCGTCCCTTTTCCTCGCCCTGGCTTTGATGTTGGGTTTGTCCCGAGAAGAGGTGTTAGAAGTTGCGAGGTGTGATGACCCTATTTTTAGCAGGTTGTGGCAGTGACTTGGTCAACTCATCATCACGACCCTCATGAGCTGATGCAGGGTTTTGAGGGTCCCAGCTGGCAGACTTGCTATTTTTAGTAAGTCTGGACTTACTATTTTAGTAAGTCAGGGGTCAGTTTCCACTTCTGACAGGGCAGTATCGGCAGTGGTCAATTCTCCAGACGATATTCAATTATGCAGTTTCTTGGATTGGGGACTTACTATTTATAGTAAGTCTATTTTTGGCAGTTGTCATTTTTGGCAGGGCAGTGATGAGCTTGTTGGTCAGTCAGTATGGCAGGTGTTGCAGGAATTATCATCAGGATTATATTTGGTTATTGCTTGTGTTAATTAATAACAAATTGTTATTAATTAATATTAAGACGATATTATAATAATAATAATACTTTATTATTATTATAATGTTTTGGAAGTTTATAATATTAAGAGCAGTTAACTGATGATGGTTTTTGGAAACTATGGAGACCAAGGAGTTATAAATACAGGCTCATTTGTGAAGTTCATCATCTATCGAATATTGATTATTGAATTTGTTCTTGGGAATTGTTCCTACTTTCTGTGCCCTAGCTGAAGGGTCAAATTAGTTGATTGAAGACTGATTCTTCATCTAATCCACAATCGATTGCTGTTGTATGATCGATTGTCTCTCTTGGTTGCTATTGTATTACCAATTGTCCTTCCCTTCGTATTGTTTTGCCTGTAACTGGAGGAAGGATTCAATTCTGAAATTGAATCATTAATTGAACTGTGGCCTGTCTAGAGGTCAAATTGGTTGATTCAACGAAATATACTGAAGCTGGAGAATTATGGTCTGAACCATTGTCTTCATTGGGACCGATTGAAGCTGGAGTGTTTTGAATATTGGATAAATAGGTGTTGCTGAAGGAAATCGGGTTGTTTTGAAACCCATGGCTATTGAGCATATTACTACTCGCAGCCGATTAGGAGTCTATTCCTAAGCCACGATTGCTGTGTATACATGTTGGCGCGGCAGACTGGGAGGTCACGCATAGGAATTGGGGCTGGAACTCGAGCACGGCAAAGGAGGGACAGCTGACATATAAGTCGTGCATGCTGAACTAGCGGGCAGAATAATAAAGGAAGCTGCGTTTCCCATATTGCGGCAAATACAGACTGAACCGGCTGCAAGGGCGTGGTTGCTGAGAGTCGTCTGCCATTACTGTTGTGGATTCACGTTAGACATGGAAGCTGTGATGTAAGCCGTCCTTCACCACCAGCCGCTATCACTCTAGCATAAGCCGTGGCCAGTTTGGAAAGTTGTGAAAAGAGGACTCCAGGTTCTATCCATTTCAATGTTCTAGCATTCGATTTAAGATTTTGAAATCAGACTTAGTTTCAATTTAGAGCTGGAAGTTCGTATGATGTTGGTGCAAATATGATAAATGCAAATCTGAAATACTTATCGCATTACTATTCAATTTATGTATGGTTTCTTTCTGTTATAATTGTGAGAACTACAATTAAGGCTTACATCTTAAAAATTCAAAAAGAACAAAGGGAGTAAACTACATTCACAGAGCCTAGAGTAGTTATTACCGTTGATATTCAGATTAAAGTGCCAGTGCCAGACTGCCTGCCAACTGTTTGACAAAAGGTCAAACCATGATTTGCATAGAAATTGATTAAAATTTAGAGGGTTTAAGAATGAGGCCAACTTAGGCTCATCACAGGAGGGCATGCATGGAGCCCAAGTGGGTTGGGGGAATGGCGAACATCATTAGGAGAGCGGAAATCGAGATTGGGCTGCACATGGAGGAAGCCCGTGGCAACTCATTGGTGGGAATGAAGGGGAGCATCAACCACTGGTAATCTGATCCTCCACCCGCCCCCAGGCTACACACATTCAGGAAGTACGCAAAGGATGGGATGCCCTGCTAACCTTCTTGCGAAGGAACCAAGAGGACCAGGCTGATGAGGCGGTTGTAAAGAGGAGAGCGCGGAAAGTGACGCCCATGAAATCGACAACCCCAATAGGTGAAGATGGACGCCTGACACTAAGAAGGAAGCTTCAGCCCAAAGTAGGGGCTCGTGGGTCTAGAAGCGGGCGGGCAGGGGCTGAAAGTACTCGTGGTGGGCGGGGAAGAAGGGATGGCACCCGTGGTGGGAGGAACTCTGCTGGATTTGCAGCGGCCAGAGATGTGCATGTGGCTGCTTTCCTGAACTTCACAAAGGAAGATGCAACAGGATGGTTCAAATGACAGAAGACCTAGCATGCGGGCCCAATTTTCAATAGTATGGGTTAATTTTGAATGTAGTTCTGTATGTTTGTAGTGTTTTGTGAAGTGTGATTAGCGGGTCACAGTTGGAAAGATGATAGTTGATCAGCCATGTAGAGGCTTTTTGTGCCTGTAGGACGAAGCTACTTAATGCGGCCTTCAATGGCTTTGAACTTATATGTAATGCTTATATTTGAAATGAATACAAAAACTATTACTGATCAAAAAAAATATTCAAGTACTCATGTTTAGATGGAATTAGAAATACAATTAAAAATGAACACAAAATCTCCAACAGAAAATACCAAGGTTGCACGGGGACAGGGGTACTTGGGTACTTAGGGTACGGGTACGGGTATTTTTCAAAATAGGGGACAGGTGTACTTGCGTATGTCAATTTTTTTTAATATAATTTAAAATTTATAGAAAATCTGAAAATGAGTCATGACAATGGTTTTTCAAAACAAGAACAGTGAATAAAGTTTGCAGATGTCATGTATTGTTTTCAGTTTCAGATTTGCAATATGTTTGTAATAATAATATATGCTAAATGTTTAGATGCATAACAGAGAAGGCATACTTTAAACATGAACAAGAAGATCATAAATCATATAACAATGACATATTGCAGATGATAAACTCCTAACTTGAACAGTGATAAAAGTTTACTGTTAATCAGTATTGTATCAAAGTTTCAAATTGATTATGTATTGAATTAAGCTTGATAAACAAGTTGATACACAA
Organism: Thuja plicata; assembly: GCA_018584345.1. NCBI lineage: Eukaryota > Viridiplantae > Streptophyta > Pinopsida > Cupressales > Cupressaceae > Thuja > Thuja plicata. Next base: position 384,579 of record MU223370.1, on the reverse strand, counting down.
ACAAAAAACTAAAACAAAAATCAGAAATCTTAATCAAGATCCTTAGTTATGATGCTCTCCACTAAGTACCTGGTACTTGGGTACGTGTACACGGTACTTGGGTACGTGGGTAGTGTTAATGTTTTCAGATTATCACAAGGAATATGCAATCTATAGAAGTCTTTCAAACACTAAGAACATGATATAAATATGAAAGCACAAAGAAGGAGAGATAGTACCCAGAAATCAGCTTCAAGTTCTCCAATGTGACTTCTATGGATGTTGAATTTAGCCCACTTGGAGCTTCTTCCAATTCTGATTGATCCTAATCAGCATTCAGATCTGACTTTGAAATGAATTTGATCTACACCTATGCCTCCAAGGACTGCTATGAATCTGTCTTTGAATGTCTTTAATGTGCTATCAGATTCGCACCTTAGGACTGCTTCAATTCATCCTAATTTTCCCTTCTTGGACTGCCCTAATTTGCACCTTGGACCTGCTCAAATTCCCCCTTCTAGGGCTGCAACAATTTGCCCTAATAATCTGCTCAATATAGTCCAAGTTCGCCCTTCTAGGGCTGCTACAATTCGCCCTTAAATGCTGCACTAATTCTGCACTAATTTGTCCTTTAGGGCTGCTTAATTCTCCTTGAATTCTGCTCTAATTTGCCCTTGAATAAGAGCTTAAAAGATCTATTCCAAAATGTAATTCGCTGCTAGATAAGCTCATCCAAAGATCTTGCTGAAGGAAGAAGGCAACGTTATGTTTTTGGTTGCTTCTTACCTTCTCCAAGTCGCTCTAATATATGAGCTTATTAAAATAAACTCTTGGCCTCCCAAGTTGACCAACTTGGGTCCATAATAATAATATATTCTTTTATATTATTTGCTCCATATTTAATTATTAAAATCAATACTTAATAATAAATATAACCTTTTATATTTATTATTATTATCCAACTGATTTTATCGTATTAAATATATCAATAATATACCCAATACATTAATTATTATTGCCACTTTGTCCAATGCGTTGATCTTTGCCGTAAAGGCCAAAACATTAACACTCCCTCTTGGACTTGAGGAAAAGATCAACCTATAGATCTCTCATCTATAGTAGGACTCAAAAAC
>MU223370.1:348570-368477 GCA_018584345.1 Thuja plicata | reverse complement strand
CCATTTGGTGTACTAAAATTAATCCATCACACTTCAATTGGTGCTTTAAAACTGGATCCTAATTAGCTTTTGATTAATTGCATTTGCATAACTATCTTAAATCATTTAGCATAGTTTTTAAATCCTTTGTTTAGGTTAGTGTGTAGTCACTGAGCTTGCAATGATCTGAGAGCAAGCTCATACTCCTGCCTATTAGGAGGCAACAGGTCGATTCATTCACACATGCAGGATGAATTAATCTGTATTCATTTCTGTATGTGATTGAAGAGCAAGGACCATGTTGAAGTGTCCTGCTAAATCAGAGGCCCACATTTAGCATGCACAGTCTGCACATCAACATCCGCAATACAAGTTGCTTTAGTGAAGGTCCATATACATCAAATCAGAAAACACCTTCTCAAATTATTTGAGAGACATCTCCCCTTTGAATCATCTCCCACTAAGGATGGTTCAAATGGGAATGTAACATTGGTTATTATTCCCCCCCACAATGTAAAATTGCCACTCTTATATCATTGAACAATTCTCATGTCTTCTTGTGAAATGACTTGATTGCTCCAAGAGAGGCGACACTCTATAATCAATGCTTTATTTCTAGAAGGAGACACCCTTCTTTGAATACGTTCTTTAACTTTCACTGTCTAATACTTTGACAGCCCACTCATATCTCTGCAACTTTAAACAAACTACCCTTGGCTTAGGGCCCAAAATCTCTACCAACCCCTACCAAAACCTTCAAGCACTCCTTTGGCTTCTTAACACTCAGCTACAATTCATTTGACCTTATTCTTTGCACTTGGTGTGGATAAAAGTCTGCAACACAACTTCACTCATTGGATTTCAAATAGATCCTTACACAGTCGGTCATAACTTTTGAACCCAACATTTTATCTCCAATCGCTCTGGTGAGATTCTTTGCAATTTGTGTATCACCAACATATCCAAAAGTCAGCAAAATCCAACAGTGTATTTATGAGATATGGTCCCTCTAGTGAAACTGTATTTTCTGAGACAGTCACATAATCACCATCAACAAACTACTCTTACATTTGCAGTCTGGCTCTGATACCATGTTAATTTTAGGATAGCTGCAAATGTAATAGCACTCTATGTTGTATATATTTTCCAAATGCAGCAATCTCTCTTTCATTTATATTGAGAATGAGGTAAGGAGAGACATGTCCCTTATGTCTATTCATTATTATGAGATTAATATAATGGCAATTGATTATGTAACTAGATATATATATATAATATCTCTGAATCATTATTATATTGATTTCTCCTAATACTAAATCTATCTATATATATTATATCTCACATAATAAAATATATATATATATATATATATATATATATATATATATTCAATAGTCTCATAGGATTTATCCGACAGAAGCTACAAAACATCAACAGTAGGAGTTACTTATAACATGTAATAGCATGATTATAAGTGAGTTACCTTACCTTCTATATTTGCATACTAATAAAAATAAAAATAATAAACATATTATTGAGATTTTAGTTTGAATGTGTTATAATATTGCTTTTATAACACATTCAAACATAACTTCCCGAACTACCACTTACAGGAATGTAATTAATTATTAATTAATAAAAAAACAAGTCACAATAGTGACTGCATTAAGGTAAACCTTAATATTCCAACACTACTCCTTAAGGTTTATATTTCACACAAGAATACATGTTGATAGAAACAAAAAAATACATATTCTTTAGTGGCTTTTTCTTTGATAAAGAAAACCTTGAACCTAGTTTAACTCTATCAAGTTGCCTCATAAACCTCAAAAAGGTGTAGCTTCCAAGCTGAATTCCCGAGTTCCTAGATGACCACCTCCTTGAACTATCAAATCGCCCTCAAAAGGACATAAATTCCTCAGATCCACAAGTCCAGAACTATTTGGGAAACAATCCATATTGACTTCAACAAATCGTTATTTGTTTACAAAAAAACAAAATTCATTTTATATGCATTCTTGAATCATTCCATTAGCATAAAAAGGGAAAGTAAAAAATATATGCTATTCATGCAAAACACCATCTCTAAGCAAGAAGTTGATTGGAGATGATGAAAATTCTCTAACCTCTAGTACCTCCAACCTACAATGGCGAAGTCTCAAAATAAGTAACCACCCCTATCGTCTTCAAAAAAATAATTGTGAGCAAGAAATTTAAGGGATGCAAACAAGAGTTTTGTACCCTAGGGAATTTTGGTGATAGCCTTCTACCCCAGACTCAATCCTATTAAGCAAAACAAAGAAATATATTTGGACCTGAAACTAGTTGTAAAATACAATAATAATACTACCATACAAAATATAATAGATCGTAACTCAAGTATTTTGTATTAATTATATTCAATCATGCATTATGTTCCTTCTATCTCCTTATTCACTATTACATTCACCTTACTATACCATACTACTGGTGAATAGATCTCACTATATACTTATATTTACAATAAGGGACGCGGCCCTAGGTAGCATTCCTAAACTACATTCTATACTCCAAAGCTTGCATTATGGTGTCTTCTTTCCAGTAAGATATGGAAGCTTCTCCAAAATTGTATTTATACTCTATTTTCCGGCCAACATCATCCCCTCTTCAAAACCTTGACTTGTTCTCAAGTCAACCTGGTCCATAAGCGTGATGGTAATACCTTGCTCCATTAACATAACACTATAGAATGTTTCCATCTAAGGTCTTGTTGATGTGCGTTTTATGACCCACCAAACAGTAGAACAAAATACTGAGGTATCTTATCCTCTCTTGATCAAAGTTTCGTATATGCTAAGATTGCGAGAAGATCGTATAGGTCACTCCAAGGTTCCTTTCGTGCAGGTCTCAACCATGATAAGCTCGGTGGTAAATGTGATTTTCTGAATATCACAAGGGGCCTTACGTTTTTTTAGTCTTGGAAAGATTTGCAATGAAACACCTTTTTGAATTTTCAGAATATGCGGAAAGCAAAAGGAAGTAGGGTTCAGAAATTTTAATCTACTCCTAAGGGGAAATGATAGCAATGGTCAATACTTCGGTGGACAAATTCCCAATAACCAGGTTTCGCTTCGCCAAGTTCCACAACTACACAAGAACCAGTGCAATCTTCAAGGTTTATGTAGAGGATTTTCATACCACCACAGACACCATCACAAAGTACAATGTACGCAAATGACAGAAGTTAGGCATATGCAAGAATGAGGTTCAGGCTAACTTTGCACAATGATTTACAATCAGTAAAATGTCAAAAGTATGAACCAAAGGAACTCATCAAAACACCATCATATTTATCATTGCAATCACAACACTTCATCTAACTTTATCCAACAAATCTAAACTAAATGAGGGAATTATGAAACCAAGAAAGCACTAAAACACATAAAGTATTCACCATGAACTCAACAATGAAAACTTTATTGTCTCAGTAGCTCTTTAGCAACAATCTCAAAATTTGCTCCTTACAAATGAGAAGTGAGGCCTTTATATAGGTCCTCAAATACAACAGGTAGCCCCAATCAAACAATAACCGATGGCCTAGATCGTGCCACCTCAGCCCTAATTAGGGTTAGTGCAAAGAAGGAATCTACATTAATGCAAAAGGAATCCACTACCATAGTGGACAATAAGTACCCATTATGCATGCCCATTCTGTTGGAGAGTGGGGCATCATGAATGCCTTGAATGGATTGATCTTGATTCCCTTCTTTACATGCGTTGACTTTGACTTGAAGATCTTTGACTAGCTAGTGTAGATGATTGGGCATCATATCAGCAATGGGTCATTTTGTAGCCCAGATCCAACTCTGATTACTTCTTTTGAAATTACCTCTCCTTTGATCGGTTTCTTCCTTCCATGCTTGCTTTGGAATTCTTCTTCTTGAAAGTGCATTTGGATTCCCTCGTCTGTGATTATGGAATTTCTTCGCATATAATTATCTTGGCCATAGTCTTGGATTTCCAAGTTGAACTTTGATCTTTTGAAGCTTGGAACCATGAATGTCTTGAACTGGATCACTTAAATCTTTAACATCGGAACCGGAACCCTCGGACGAGAGTGTCCTCGAACATCCGAAACTAGAATTCTTCCTCCTGCAAAATGAAATAAAGAACATAAGAATCATGCAAGGAAATAAGATACTTTACATCTCACTCCACACTGGGAGTAAAAATCAAACCCATAGAACCCTGACTATAAAAAATCTCCAGGAAGAAACTCTCTCTCCATATTTTTTCTCCTCAAAAGATCCTTTCTCTCTCCATATTTTTTTTTCTTAACAACTTGCACGCTTTTCCTTAAAGCTTCGCACTTCTCCTTAAATTCTCCAAAATCCCTCACCATTACGCTTCATCCATCGGCGCATGTTTGAAAAAAGGTCTGAACATCCTTTTACTTAGGCAATTTGAATTATTTCCAACATCCAAAATAACTCCAAAATTTCGATTTTTCAATTTTTGGAATTTTTCCAAAATTTCAGAATTTTCAAGAATTCCAAGATTTCCAAATTTTTCCACATTTTGAGATTTCCAGAATTTTGGAATTTTCCAAGGTTCACCATTTTTTTGAGACTTTCAAGTTTTCATGTTTTCCGAAATTTTGAAGTTTTCAAGACCTCCAATTTTTGAATTTGCCAATTTGCCAAGATTTCACCTTTTCAAGATTTTTAAACTTTTCAGAAGTTTCCATTTTCCAAATTTTGCGAAATTTTCATCATTTACAATTTTTGGGATTTTGCCTGATTTCAGAATTTCAAGATATTACCTCTCTTCCATGGACTCAAATAATTTACATCCGACCACCCTTTTTCTTGCAATCACGAGGTGAATGAAGGATTCCACATTTTTCGAATTTGGAAATTGGTGAATTTCAACTTATTCCAACATTCCCCAACTTTAAGGAAATCACGCCCGAGGATGAGCCTGGGCGCATTTTTGGGTGAGTGGAGGATTTTTCTTGTCTTCATGGATTTCATTAATTCCATGGCATAGGAGAAAGTGCGCTTGGGGCCAACTTGGAGCACAAACTGGAGGTATCGGCGGATTTTTAAGTTTTGGAAATGCTCCATTGACTCCACTGACTTGCGCCATTCGTCATGGCCGAGCGGGATTTGAGTCGCGGATTTTATTCTGAGTTGACTATACTTGGAGTGCGTTGAAATGTGCTCCGTAATATGCACGAGCGGGATTTTGGTCCTGTGAAGGATTTTCCTAAGTTTTGAAAATTCCTTTACAATGCCTGTTTCACGCTCCGTACTTCCTGGGAGCGGGAGTATGGGTTGGAGGATTTTCTAACGTTGACTATCTTCAACCTCCGTTGAAACACGCTCCACCATTCCTGGAGGCGGGATTATGGGTTGGTGAAGGATTTTCTCTTTGCAAACATTCTGCGACTCAGGGTGACATGTGTTCGAAAGCATTCTAAGGTTGTTGGTGGACATTTCCAGATGTCTCCCTCGACATTCAATAATTTCGTTGTGCGGTGGGTGTGACTAGACACTCCCCCATTTATTTCTCATTTCTAACATTCTTTCATTTACAACAGATTGCGTTCAACATGATTCTAGGCATGTTGCGGGTTAGGTATGTGCTGAGAAAGTGTAGATTTCCTCTGCAGATTAAAAATTTATTTCATTCCATGGAAGATGATTGTGGTGCGATTTGGGAGGTCATGGATTCTTTTAAGGAACAATGAATTCATATTTTCATCATTTTGTTTGAATCTTCATGCCTGGGCAAGATTTTCTTCACCAAGAATGGGCGTGAGTAGAGGGGATCTATGAATTTCTTCTCTATGAGGTATGCTTGACCATGTCCATGAAAGGTGCTTATATATTTCCATTTTCTTCAAAACTTCCCCCAACGAGTTAATTTTGTGCTCTGAGTGCATGCGAAGGAGTATGGTGGAGGCCCCTCTTGCTTGATGACTTCATCACATTTCTTGGGAGTTCTCTGCACATTTGGAGCCACATGAAGGATTCCCAAATTATTTCTTCAAAATGTTTCCTTGATCACTGATTTCGACGCTTACAAATTTGTGTCGGTTAGAGTTCGTCCTGCCTTCGAGTGCGATTCTTCAAGCTAAACTTACAGCAATGAAAGACCTCACCAATTCCACTTTCCTTGATCGTTGATATTAGTGTTTGCTCGAGCCTATGGAAAATCTTTGTGTGATGGTGGAAAGTGGGTCTCTGTGCTCAAAGAACATTTTGTGTTTGCAAAGAACTTGGATGAGTAATGAGGAATCACGCTAAGTGCATTTGGAGAGTGCTCCTGGATTCTTCTTTCTGCATTGCTCCTTTACCATGTTCTGCTCATGCCTTAGTCTTCGCAGGAAGCACCCGTACATTGCTCGTGCTTGAAGTGCAAATGAATCAAGTGTTTAGTGTTCTGATTGCTACTTTGAGCCCATGCTGGAAATGTCATTGTCAATGGAGGATTTTCACTTTGATGTCTCTTGCGCCATTCCACTACTCCCTGGAGATTTCTTTAAAACTCATTCCACACCTTGGTTGTTTTGGTGCTTGCAGTCTTCAAAACCTGCGACAATTTAAAGACATATCTGTGCATAGGATGGATGAAGGTCTGGAGAAGGGTGAGCGCATTTGACACTCCCGTGAACCCTTTGAAGCTTTTCTTTGTCTCCATGCAATTGCACTCATAGCTAGTACTAGCTTTGGGCAGAGGACTCCGCCATTTGCGTGAATCAAATTTCATGCTCAAAATAAATGTTGAAGAATTTGCATGCTCAAAATACTTCCCATGTCCCTCCTGGATTAGCACTTGAGAGAGAGCATTATGTAAATTATTCACTACGAATAGTTGGAGAAAGAATAGAAACAATAATCCCATAATTTCCAGCATAGATTGGGCTACCATTTCCAACATTTTTCGGGCATTGGTGAATGAGAGTTCTGATTTCTTTCAAAATGTTTGGCTGCCACTGGGTAATTCACACTGTTGGGTGCATATGGATCTTGGAGAGCTGATGCTCCTGATTGCCTCCCGCATGTGAGTAGACCCCTCTCTAATTGTTCCATTTAGATGCAATGGGCCCTGTAGGAAATTTTGGAAAAAACTCTTTTTATAGCACTTAAATTTGATTCATTCAAATTTATAACTCTGAATCGAGGAATACTTAAAAGGTGAAGTTAAGACCCAGACACTAAACCAGACCTCATCACTTCCCAAATAGAATTCGGAGGAACTTCAAGAGTCTGAAACTAGAGCTACCGAGACAACAAAGCCAAAAAAGGACCAAACCAAACGAGAAGAAAAGGGATCCCATCCTAGATGGGCGAGGTGTGAATATGTCACAACAGGTCTCTAACCAGATTGCTCTGGAATCTAGAATATCATTTATTCTGTATGGACCTAACCATCGGACTTTGAGTTTTGCTTGTTTCTTAAACTTTTTGTAATACAACAATATTGTATCTCCAAGCTAAGATTGCTTTGTCCTAATGTTTCTATCATGCCAGTTTTATGCCTTCTTCATTATGCCATAAGTGGCCTTCTACCTATTGATGTGAGTTTTAGGCCACCACAACATGCAAAATCGAATACTTAGTATTCCGAGATGAAACACCAAATCTCCAACTCTCTCTTGAATAAGGAAGCTCATATGCTAAACAATGTACATGGATTGTGTGATCAAATGAGACAACCTCAAGGTTCTTTCTATTTGTGGATTTTCACTCAGTTATAATGATGTGATATGTTGGGTATCACAAAGGGACTTATGTTGTTCATTCAATGGACATCAATTACTTCAAACACTTCCAACCAAACAAACTACAAAGAGAAAGGGTTTAGAAATTCTATCTAATTCTAAGAATGTAAGAAAATGTTGATGATGGGGTGAGCCTCTAACCGATCCTTGCTTCATCGTGTCAACTAGGCATAGAAGGGTGCTATCTTCTAAGGATGTGGGAATGGTTTTCACATCATTAATACTCATTCAAATACCCTATGAAGGCGCAATCTAAATGAACATTTCCAATCGAAGTTAAACACTTGCAATTTAGGCCCAAACTAACCTTGCACTGTTACTTACAATCAGCAAGTACCAAAAGGTATGGACACTAGCTTCACCACTAATCATCATTCAACAATATCTTCCATTCAACTACTTCTACTTCTATTAAACATGAAATAAAATCCTAATCTAAGTGAGGAAATGAAGAAACCATGCAAAACTTCAAAGCAACACAAGTAATCCACCATGAAGACCAACAATGAATTACCAATCACTTTTATAGCATTATGGCAACAATTTCAACCAGTCTCTCTTTATAAATGAGAGGAGTGGGGTTTATATAAGATCCCCAAATACAATGAACGGCCTGGATTGATTTGAAATCAATCACCCAGATTAACTCATAGAAAACCCTAATTTGGGTTGCTACAAACATTAAATGTCCATCCAATGACAATGAAGCACCACCCTTTGGGCCAAAGGGAAAATTCAAAAGTAGGAGAACCAATAGGAAGACGCTTAGTCATCCAACAAGTCATCCTCATGAATCTGTATGCCTCTTTCTCTTGTAATCTTTATTTTAATTCCACTTCCTTATCCTTTGAAATTCTTCATTGTTCTTGGAGTTCTTTCTCCTAGATGTCTAGACCTTGTGATAGCTGAATTCTTTGCACTTGGACCTTCATTGTTTGGAATTCCTTGTCTTCTTCATCATCATGGGGATCCTCCCTATTGAACTCGTCCCTGAACTTGGTCCCGATATCTTGACTTCCTTGGAGTAATTAGTTTCTCTATGTTGATCATAGACTTGTAAATTTTCATGTCCTTAGATGTTTAACGGTGACAATCTTCCTTATTTGTAGACCTTTCCTCCTTGCATAATTTGATCATCCTTGTGTGGTGAAGTCTTCCTCTCCCATTATTTGGGACATCCTTGATACCTTTGTCGATTACCTCCTTGGCTTGAAATCCTTTATCCTTGAACCCTCATAGGGACAAATTGATCTCCCTATAAGATAGTCCTTATTCTTCAAGCATTTAAACAAGTGGAAAGTTTCCTTGCATAGGGACACATGAATGTCTTTGAATTTGAACTTGAACTTGTCCATGGACTTGTTTTTTTTTTAAATCTGGACTTACCCACATCCCTACTTAATGAAGGCTTGATCTAGAATCCTCTAAGTCTCCTTCTTGAAGGTATCAAGCTCCTTTTGCCTTGTAATGGCATTGTTGAATCCTTCATCTTTCCTCATCCGCTTCCCTACATTATCTTTAAATGTTGTCCTCCTTTGCACTTGACGGCTTGAGGTTAGTCCTCCTTTAATGCTATCCTTGGCCTTGAGCTTGAACTTGTCTTCCACCTTTTGTTCACTTCCTTGCAACTATCCATGCCTTCGATTCGGACATGATTCCTGCTACAAAGCTCAAAGTTAGCATCTTGTAATGGATTAAATAAAGGGACTGATTTCAGCCTTTTCTAACCTTTAATTTTATCCTTTAACTTGATTCCAAGACTTACAAAATTTAAGCTATTGGCTGCAAACGGAACTTGGAATTGAAGTGCTAAGAACAATGTCTGAGGACAATGCAATAATGAACAAATTGATCCTTAAATGCCCCAAACTTACAAAAAGAAACCAAAACTTTGAAGCCATGAAGTTTAAACATTTCTCAGGACTAAGTCTGCAACTAGATATAATCAGACTTCAAAATCATGAGAACCATACCTTAGATGACTAGATTTTGACTTCCAAATGCATATGTCAATTTTCACAATTAATGCCTTAGTTCTGATTTTTTGAGGACTGCCATATAACAAGTCTGAACATGTCATAAAATCCATCCAAATACACTTCAATCAATGACCAAGGGTCCTAACATGAATATGAAGACATCCTATGAGTCCAACGTGAGAAACAAACCACTTTTACCATAATGTGAAATTTCGGATTTCTGAAGACTACTCTGAAACATACCCCTTTTGTCATGATTTTGTCCTTTAAACTCAGTGATTTGGTGCAAGATTAATCCCCCGAACACTCAGCAATGGATTCTGATTTGATTAGACAAGCTATGAATTTCCTATGACTTTTGAAAAAAACTGAATCTCATGGGAAAGTTTCAGACTTAAGTCTGAATACATTTGCCTTCCCAGCTTGTATATGGTCTTGGGGCTTGAATTTGATCCCTCTAAATGGTCTGCAATGAATGCCAACAGGGATTAGTGGCTTAAGAGCTGTCCATGATTTTTCAAAAAAAAAATCAAACTTCTCATGAGTTTCAGACTTAAAGTCTGCATACATCACACTTACAGCCCTCTTGGTTGCCCCGGTTTGGTCTTGAAACACGGATTTTTATCCTTCAAACAGCCTGCAACAATTTTCCATGTGATTTGGTGACTAAAAAATTTCTAAGGATTTTTATGAAAATCAGTTCCTATAGGAAAAGTCTCAGATTTAGATATGAAAACATTCATATTTCCCATCAACTCATCATTGGGATTGTTACCATGGTCTGAAAAAATTCTAATTTTTTTCCTCACAACTTTCCTGCAATCTGATTTCCTTGTCTACCTCTGATATTTTTCCTCCTTGCTGGGTCCAAACTTCAGCTCTCCTTCCTTGGACAATTTATTTATCAGCTCTTTGCTTCTTTCTTTGACCGCCTTTGACTCTTGGAGCAAATCTCCTCTTTGCTTTGTATTTTTTATTACTGTTGGAAACTCTTTTAAAGAGGATTTTGGTTGAAATCTCACAAACACAACCAATGTGGGATTACAAAATGTCATCTTGAAGCTTGTGTATGAGGTGATTTATATAATTCCCCTTTATAATTTTATTTTATTTCACCAAAGGGGAAAATCGACCAGTTTAGGGACTCCATAATCCTTCAAATTTTCCTTGTTCCCATTTGAATAATCTTCCTTGTCCATAGAGGGGAGAATCAACCCTCATAGGGACTTATATAATCCCAATACTTGACATTCTCACTTAACAAAAATGACCCTCAAAGGGGAAAATGAACTTCATCTGGACTAGGGGAAATTTCATATGTATAAGGACAAGAGGAGATTCTCCATCCATAAGGACTTTCCTGACTTCCCAGCTCAAAATAAATTCTAAGGGCCCAATGGAAAAACCATCTTCATCAGGACAAAGGGAAAATCCTTGTCCATAGGGACTTAACAATTTTCTCAAAATTTTCTAACTATAGAGTCTAGTGGAAAATCAATGTGCATAGGAACTCTTACTCTTTGTCCTTGTTTTTTATATCTAGAAGGTGAAAAAAGACTTCTATAGGGACTAGTTGTCCCAGCACTTAGTTTTTTATTGCAAATCTCTCCTCACGAGTGTAAAAACAACCTTCACAGGGTATTTTCTGATTTCTCAAGTGGAAATTCTATTTCCATCAGGACTAAGTGCATTTTTGGAGTGGAAATTCTATTTCCATCCGAACTAAGTTCACTTTTGGAGTGGAAATTCTATTTCCATCGGGACTAAGTGCATTTTTGGAGTGGAAATTCTATTTCCATTGGGACAAAGTTCATTTTTAAAAGGAGAAAACAATTTTCAAGGGGATTTTGCATATTTAAGTATGGAAAATTAATTTTATAGGGATTTTAAAGCCCTTATGCACAAAATGTCTTTATAATGTATTTTGGACTATTTAAATAGCCAAAATATTAATACACTTAGGAATTTTATCTCAAGCCATTGCAACTTGACCCAATGTAACCTTAATCTTGACACTCTTATTTGCACTTGCAACTTGACAACTTGATCACTTGACCACTCCTTAACCTTTTGAGCTCTAAATTGTTAACTCAACTGCTAAAACCTTACAACTACGAGTGATGGTGCGAAAACCTCACAACACTACCAATTGTCTATCTTCATCTAATTTGTCTAATTCCTCTGATCTATGCTTCGCGGATTCTACATAGTAAGGCTAAGTATTAATGTAGTTTGGAGATTATTGACTGTGAAATCGTAATGTCCTCTTCCTCAGCCAATTCAACATGGTCGAACTGTTAGCCTATTCAGTTGATTTTCGTAGGCTAATGAATGGATTCAGGAAATCCTAGAGGCAGTATTGGGAGCAGTTTCATGTTCATATAGTTATGATGAACATAGTGCTATTTTCTAGAGCCTTTCCAGGTTAATCACACTTACTATTTATAGTAAGTTATGGGCACTAACAAAGTCCGTAGGCATACTTACTATTTTTAGCATTGTCAATGGATTCGATTGTCATTAGTATGACCATCTTGACTAATGATATAGTCTAGGGGCTTTAAATTAAATAACGGTAAGTTATAAGTTAATAATGTTAAATTAAAGATTTAGCTTTATCGTTATTTTAATCTAATTGGGGACTACAAAGGGGACCGATTATAAAGCAAGGTGAAATATTTTAAATAAATGACCCCTTTAATTTAATGAGACTTTAAGGGAAATAAAAGGAAACAACTTTAATTAATAAAGTTGTCTGGGAGAAAGGGATCGACCCACTTATAAAAAATATGAATGAGACTTGTTGGCTCTCATTTTGGACATGTTGAGTTTTGATTTTCATGGTGCTCCTATTTTGTAGGAGATTGATTCTTCATCTTTGGTTTGTAAGGTCGAAAACCTAAGTTTCCAAGTTCCTTTCTTAGAACCTTGGTTCTGATTTAGGGGTGAGATGGGTACTGGTTCTGGTCTAGTTCGACCTAGGTGCATCCTAGGTTCCTTCTGGGTTTGGCTCTGTTGAACCGACAAGGAACCCGAGTGCCCAAGTCAAACCCAATGAGAACCTTGAGGAACCCACAGTATTGGGTACCAAAAATGGGCCCTACATGGCCTAAAGTACTTTTTCTCACCCTAAAAAATACTTAAAAGCCCTAATTACAACCTATTAACCAAGGCTTTGGTATTTTTTGTCATTTCATTTTTCTTTCAATCTTTTTTCACAATTTTAGCTTGGTTTTATAGTTGTTGCATTTTTCTTCAAAGGTGAACACTATAGAGTAGTGAAACATGCACCAAAGGCACAAGAATAGTTGGAGAAGTCAAATTTAGCTGTCAAAGGCAAGTGATCTTCATTTTTCAATTTTTTGCAATTGTTTTTAAAATTTTCAAGGTTTTTTCAAAAAAATTTAAGAAGTTTTGAATCCTTTTGTATACTTTGTATGCATATCGAGGGGTTATAAAGCCAAAAAAATCATTTTTTTCAATATTGTTTTTAGTTTTCTTTTTCATTTTAGGTTCATTATTTAGAGTTAGACACGATGGACGGAAGTGGAAGTGGAAGTTCTAGTTCAGTTGTTGGGAAGAACCCTTTTAAAATTGGTGAAACTTCACCACTCGAGCATTATACAAAAATGATTAGAGCACAACCTAGTGGTGAGGGTTATATTCAGCGGTGTAGCCATTGCAACATAGAGTATTGGAGCTCATAATTTTGAGTGAAAGCTCACTTCTCTACCACCCTTGGAAAAGAGATGAAACCTTGTTAGGGGGCCTAATAAGAAAGGGTTGCCAAAGGGTCTAATCCTGCAATATATTCAAAGAACAAGAGGAAGTTTATAGGGGAAACAAAAAAGAAAAAGACTAATCATCCCCTTGCCAACATAATCCTGAGGAAGCCCCCTAGTGGCTTAGGTAAACTGGCCAGCCCACATCCTTTCATGCCAATGCCACCACCTTCTAAACCAAAAATTGTTACACAGAAAAGGGGCTCGTTTGATAGGGCCTTGAAAAATGAAATCAGAGAGGTTGCATATCAGAGTGTTGCTTGTCGCATTTATGTCGGTAGGCTTCGATTCAACATTGTTAGATCACCTTATTGGCTAGAGATGGTGAGTACCCTTTGCAATATACCTCATGATTATTATGCTAGTCCCGGGTATGAAAAGGTGAAAACCACCTTATTGGTGAAGGTGAAAGCTTCAATAGAGTCACAATTGAGATTGATCAAGGATACATGGTTGGAAACCGGTGTGTCCGTTTCTGATGAATGGAAAGATTGCAAAAATAAGCCATTGATCAATGTTATAGCAATGTCCCCTAAAGGGGCAATGGTCTTGAAGGCAATGGATTGTGAGGGGTAAGTTAAACATCCAAGTATCATTGCTAATATCCTCATCGAATCAATTGAGATGATGGGGGCTACAAATGTTGTCCAAGTCATAACAGACAATGTTAAAAATTGTAGGGCAATTAAGGCTATAGTGGAGGCCACATAAAATCACATTTTTTGGACACTGTGTACAATCCACTCAATCAATTTAATCATACAAAAGATTGACACACAAATTGAAAGGGTCAAAAAGGTTTACACGAAGGCCGAGGAGATACAAATGCTTGTGACTAACCATCACATGTCATAAGCCATATTCAAGACCTTCACATTGGAGTTGTTGAGGGTAATTTAAGTTTCTTATTTTATTTTTTTTAGTTTTTAAAAAATTTGTAATTAATATATGACATGTAATTTTTATGCCATGTTAGGTTGCCGAAACACGACTTTCTCTCACACAGTTGTCTTAATGCAACCCCAGGCACAAGAGTGGAATATTTGTCCCCCTTGGCCTCATGTTGTCCTCAACCAATCTCATGAGGTGGTGTACCTAGTGAGGCCTCGCCGTTCCCCCACCTTGAAGTTCCTTTCCTTTCCTAATATGGTTGATTATTGGTGTATGGTATTGTCAATTGTATAGATATAAATTTACATTTACTTGCATATGTTTATTGTAAGCATATAGATATGTTAGAGATAAAGTCTGCAAAATATTTTGACATTCACATCCATTCAAATATGCACAAGGAGTACAATTATTCCTTCATACCACAATGACTGAAGGTGTTACTACAACTTGATCTGATGTAGATGATATTGTTGTTCGATGAGTGACTCTTGTTTATTTCATTATTCTCTATTGTCTTGTTCAACTACCTCTACTAAACATATATTTTCTTGGTGTTGATCGATTGTGCCCTCTTGCCCTCAATTGTGTCTTTTACACTCCAATGGAGTTGGAGCGTTATGATCTTCCTCAAGGTTGTGACCGTTGGAATGAAAGTATCCCCTTGCTACTAACAATATGTCCTTTCATGACTAAACCACTCCTCCATTCTATTATTGTTTGTTCTTAAATAATACTTAATTTTGTCTTAGAGGAGATCACTACTAGTAAGGGAAGAGGATCGATCCCCTTCAAGCAAATCTGACTTACCAAAGATGGGCGACAGTAGCAAGTTTTATGATTAATGAAATTGTGAAGTCTTACGTGTGTAAGACATTTTCATACTACTGGTTTGTTGTTCATCTGATGTCAAATTAGGAGCATGACAAAATTGTTGTAGAATGATTGATAATTGTTTGAATGAATGATTTACTAAATGAATTGCTATTACTCTACAATTTGAGGTATTGTGAGTGATGATTAAGAAATTGTTGATTAGATGATTGATGAGTGATGATACTGTAGCAAGTTTTACGATTATTGAAATTGTGAAGTCTTACGTGTGTAAGACATTTTCATACTAAGGGTTTGTTGTTCATCTGATGTCAAATTAGGAGCATGACAGAATTGTTGTAGAATGATTGATAATTGTTTGAATGAATGATTTACTGAATAAATTGCTTTTACTCTACGATTTGAGGTATTGGTGAGTGATGATTAAGAAAATTGTTGATTAGATGATTGATGAGTGATGATGTAATGAGTGCTTGAATGATATATTGGTGAATTGAATGAATGCTTATTTGATAGAGTGGTTTGCTGATTGGTTGTTTACTTGATTTCATAAGTAATATTGCCTTCATAGATTCATAAGTGATGATTGATAAGTGATCCTTAAATGATTGGAATGATAACCTTTATACCTCATTGGCGAAAGGGTCACCACCTTTCATAATGCTAGAGTTCCCACCCTCCATCATCGCACTTTGAGAGTAATAAATTATTTCCCAAATTGATCTCTCACATTTCTCCCTCAAATGAAACCTTCTCCCCTTTATATCTTTCGATGTGAGGAAGAGTCACACTTTTTCATCATGTCTGCCCCTTTGTAATGTTCACAATCTTTCACAATGACTGTCCTTTGGAAAAGTCACAACCCTTCATAATGTCTACCCTTTGTGAGAGTCACAACCTTTCATAATTAAAATCCTTTAAAAGAGTCACAACCCTTCATCGTTGCTTGCCCTTGAAAGAGTCTCTTCCTTATTTTCCTCTTTTTTCTTCCATTAATCCTTCTTTAATTCCTATGCCCCCCTCTTTTTTGCTTTCTCCATATCCTTCATATGAACTCTCCTCCCTTTTATATCTTATATTGAGGGAATCACAACTCTTCGTTGTATAGCTCTTTACCTTTCGTTAACTTAATTAATATTATATTATATTATTATTTATTTATTTATTTATATTTCTGTTTTAGTTGTATTATTATTATTTATTACTAGAAGTAGATTCTATTTCAAAAAGGGGCCATTACAAGTTGCATCATCCAAGTCATAAATGCATTCTTCTAGGCTATTTTGAATCTTCGAAAGCATATGAGTCATATGGTGGTGTTAATAAGAAATTTCTTATTGCTCGTGATGTTATATTTTCTGAAGCCTCTAAAAATACTAGCAATGTTGAACATCAAGTACAACATCTTGAAAGTTTTGCCAAGTTTCTCTCTTTGAAAGAACAACCTTGTGAGATTCCTCAATTTCATGGGAGATGAGTCATTAGGAACCACATTTGGAATCTCTAACTCAAGATGTCCAAGAAGAAATTTCTTCTTGTAAATTTTTTTTGGAAACTAGAAAATAATTGGATCATGACGAAGATCTTGAATAGCAAATGTAAACACCAACAGTTCAAATTAAATCTTCACACAAATGGACAAAACAACTCAAACAAACTCCTAAAGATTTGTGACTGGACAAAATTAGCAATCATCACTAGATTCAAACAACTCTTGGAGAAAATCATTGGCTAGCAATAAAAAGAGTTCTTCACTATCAAAAGGGAACTCAAAACTATGTGCTCAAATACTCCAAGGTCACAAATTTCCAATTGATTTGACATTTATACTTTGATTGTGTACGTGGCATAGAAGATATTAAATCCGTTTTCTGAATGCATCTTCAGTCGGCAATCATTTCTTGGAAATACAAGACACAATCAGTGCCAACTTTTTCCATTGCAGAAGAAAAACATATATGACAACTTCTGAAGCAACAAGGACAATATTATAACTCAATTTCTTTAAGATTTGCATAAACACCAATGTCATCCAGGTCTCTCCTAGCTGACAATCAATTTGCAATCAAAATGGCCAAAAATCCAATCTTTCACAAGTGGAGTAAACACATCCAACACAGTTTCATTTGATTTGGAACCGTGTGAAGGGTCACAGCAGTCAACTTGAGTATTGTCCCATTGCAAATCAACCAACAAATATTCTTCACCGAAGTGCTTGCAAGAGAAAATTTTGCGAAAATCCAACAAATTTATGGTTTAACACAGTGTAACACCAGCACGGGGGTACGTCGGGACAAGTTTCGGGTATGGGAAAAAAAAGGCCTCAATTTTGGGACAACGGGGGGACGGCGACAGGGGGTGGGGAGGGGGGAGGGAAGGGGGGTGTTGCATACTATACATATAGAACTTGAAATGCTAATTATGAAATGATGTTTCAATATAACATACAAATTGGTTCTTGGAATCTTGAAATACTTGAGCATGGCAATATTGCAA
Organism: Thuja plicata; assembly: GCA_018584345.1. Taxonomy (NCBI): domain Eukaryota; kingdom Viridiplantae; phylum Streptophyta; class Pinopsida; order Cupressales; family Cupressaceae; genus Thuja; species Thuja plicata. Next base: position 350,748 of record MU223370.1, on the reverse strand, counting down.
CACAAACCAGACCCATTGAACATTCAACATAGTAACATAATGATAAATAAAATTATATTAGTTCTATCAAAGATTCAAAATTCATTGTTCAAATATCATAAAGATGATCATGATTACAATGAGTAACATGATATGAATCATGATTGATATCAAAATGAGTACAAAATCATATCAAAATGTAAGGAAGGGAGACCTCTAATCATCCCCCAAGCCAAAGTCCTCATCACTAGAACTACTGGACTCCTCATGGTCAAGTTTTGCCAAAGGAACACCAACTAGCCAAGTTTTGGAGTACCCAAGTTTCGGTACTTTGAGTTTCGGAGTACCCAACTAGCCGAGTTTCGGAGTACCCAAGTTTTGGCAAGTTTCGTAGTACCCAACTAGCCGAGTTTCAGAGTACCCTTACAGTGTGAGGACGGGTGCGGCCGCGATACAGCGGAGCTCGAGCGGCGGCGGGGGTACTCTGGTATGCAAAGTACCCATCCCGTGGACGTCCCATTACCGGGTACTCCGGGGTTTTGGGCCAGTTAAGCGTCCCCGGGTTTCACTGGTTTAACTATAACCCCTTCAAAAGTAAGAGGTAATGTTAACGTGTTGATCTTTTAACATAATCTATTTTATTTTCAATTTTCTGGTAGTTTTCAGTTTTTGATTGCCTTCAGTGATTCAACCATTGCATTACTACCCACAAATTAAAAACCTGATCTTCATTTGAAATCAAAAGATTACGCCATTCTTCCTATACATTGATCCTGGCCTAAAAATAGCTAGTAGCAGCTAACTTGCTCAACTTTCAAAAATTCTAATAAAATGTAAAAAGCAAATGAACTAAAAGAGAAGAATAACCCATATCCTAGTCATACCAATATACATTGAGATACATGCAAGAGACCAAAGACATGAACACTTTGATAAGAAGAATGTTAAGAGTGCAGAACACAACTATCACAATGAAGATACTTATAGGAGTACTAAGTCTTAAGACAAATAATGACAACAATGAACTTTTTCACCCAAACAATGTCAAAAATTGAGAAGAAAAACATAACTTACCCAAATTCAGAGACAGGCATTTCTGTGAAGGCCTGAAACTAACATGGTATCCCTTACATGCTTCGAAACCACCTCCTAGATCAACTTTTGGAGCAAAGCTCCAATCAAAGAAACTTTGACGCCACAATAGGTAGTTTCTACAAAAAACAATACACACACAAGGAAAAAGCAAACAACTCCAGATTGATTCCATTACTATATTATTAACAGAAAAGTCATATATGTCAACAGGCATTCAACCTATAACAGCAAAACAATTATTTCATATCTAAAGCATACTTGCTTGCACCATGTTGCCTGAGAATAATGTGCAAACCCCTCAATGCATTCTGATATTTTTCAGATGTATCCCCTTGTAAAACAGACTCAAGAGGTTTCATAGAGATCTTTGAAGCAAAACTGATCTCTACATTGAATATGTCTCTTGTGTCATTTCTTCTGATTTTCTTTCTTCCATTGTAACCAGCAGCAGAAGCACTAATTGAATAGAAGAAGACATAAATCCACTACAATGGTTAAAACAAATATGCTGGTGGAAAGAGAAGAAACATTACACGACATGTAAATCGCAGACAACCTACACATTACATGAAATAACCTCCAATAGATTAGAAGATGAAGAAATGCTTACCTGGCTGCATCCTCAAGGAAAACAGTACATTCAGTGTTAACTCTAGGTATAGCTTCAATAGTAAGCATGCTATTCTCACCATCATATGCAAATTCCTTTCCATCCAGCTCAGTCTGACCATGGACTTCCTTCACTTTATCCATTATTCTCCTCAACAATGTTTTGTTAAAAATGGGCCCCCAGCATGTGCTGATTGTAACCTGCACTCAATCAGTTGTACCTCAATGAAAAACGTTATATCGGACATAGCTCAAAATTCACAATATTGACCATACACTGGACACGTATTGAAATCATTACAGATAGCACAAAGTTTAATGCTTATCAGAAATCTACCACAAGCCAGAATGCAGAGGAAATAAAAAACAGGGTAAAAGTCTACTCACATTATAGTGATATAAGTCCGGAAGATTTGAAAAAGATACACCGAAGTGATTAGATATAAGCTTTACTGGTTTACCAGGCAAGTCCCTACTAGGTCTTGCCATGGGTAC
>MU223370.1:319974-344972 GCA_018584345.1 Thuja plicata | reverse complement strand
GATTTTATACAAAATTTCTTATTTAATTTTTAATCTATAATAATTTTACTTTTATTAAATAACTATTAATTAAAAAATATATAATATTTATAATAAAATTAAAATTAAATTTACATATAAAATTATACTAATTACGGCAAATGCAGGCTACTACGTGGCACTTGTTAGTTATATTAGTATTCTATTAACATTACATTTGATTTGGTAGTTAACATTCAGTTGGTTTAAGTTTAAGTTTGGTTTGATTTGACTTGACTAAAAATTAACATTGGGGTTGTAAGTTTTATTAATTTTAAAATATATTTGTCAATGAACAATGTAATCCTAATTCTAAAAATTATTTTTATCAAGAAATAAAACTAAATACATTTATCTAATTACTAAAAAACATTATAAATTATAAAATTAAATTGATTTATAGATATTGAAATTTTGTTTAAAAATAATTTCATGTGATAAAATAGAATATATATATATATATATATATATATATATATATATATATATCTTCTTTCCATAGAATTCAGTGCTCTTTAATCATTAGTTCCATGTTGGCCATGTACAATATTTTGTGGGTGTTCTTTGTTCATCTAAACCATTCATATGAAAAAGATGGTTGGACTCATGTGACCTTTCCCTAAACCTTAATTACTTGGAGAGTGCAATCAATTTTTGGTATCTCTACAACCAAAATTTGAACCTAGGCACCCTTTTCCATATAAATTAAAACCCCAAACCTGACAAACGATAGACTTAAAACTCATTAGATGAAGATGCCTCCGTAAGAGAAGAATTTTGTTGTGGTCTAAATCTACTAATGCAGATTTCTCTGTTGCAAGAGTCTTCTCCAATCCAATTATTTATTCTTGGAAGAAAGTATTTCAATGATCAACCTTGTTTTAATCTTGTTCTTTTACATAAATTTATTGTAATTTTTTAATTTTAATTTTATAAAAATATTATTTATATGATATTGTGTTATATTAAACTATCCATTACATAAGACACAAAGATTTTCTTTATAACCATTTGCTTTCTTTATCATCTAGTATTCAAAGTATTTTATTTCTCTGTAATACAAGCCATCATTCATACATAGCACCACGCTTCACATGGAAAGAACTAAAATAATCTAACATTATTGATTTCATATATAGGAAAATATATTCTTGTTAGTATTTGCGAGGAAAATGAGAAATGTTTTTTGATCGTTTCATGGAGATACTGAATTACAGACTGCATATTTGGAGTAACACTCTTAACTAATTTTAATCTTTACTTCGAGAAAAAAGTTGAAAGTCAATCATGCGTCTCAGGTAAATTTTCTCTGAATTATAATTGTTTATCTAATTTTCAGCCGGCACAAAATCTAGACTTCGTAAACATTTTCATAAATTTGAAAATTTCTTTCTTGGACGCATATTGTAGTCTAAGTATTATCTTTCAGAAGAAATTTTCAGTCTGCACAAAATCTGAACTATTATGAGACTTTTCTTAAACTTTCATTGTTTCAGTGTGCCCAAAATCGAAACTTTACTATAGAGTGCAAATATAATCCTTAGAAAATTTTACTATGCACATGATCTATATACTGAATGAAACTTTCATCAATTAATTTTCTAATGGATAATGTAGATAAGATAAGATAAGATAAATTTATTAATATTCAAAATTTAGATTTTGGAAATAGTTGATTTAAATAATCTTTGTACAAAAATTCAGGTTATAATAAATCTAGAATTTGAAATTTTTTTACTAAATTTTGAGGTAAAATTGCATACTACTGCCATTGAGGGGTCAAATTTCTCCCTGATTTGTTCCTTGATTAGAAAGGCAACAAAATTTGAAGGGTCGCTGTTCAAACTCTCTTCATATAAAAGAAAATGCCATTGATTGTTCATGTTATTGAATTTAAATAAAGAAGTATAGGCTGCCAAAAGAAAAAAAAACCCAAAGGTGCATATAGAAAATTTCCTTCAACCCCTAAAATGGATAGTTCCATAAAATATTGAAATAATCTACTCAAATTTAATTTAGAGCCTTATAATTTTGTAGTTCTCAAATAAGCAACAATTGTGTTTAAGCTGAAAATTTGGATTGTTCTCAAATACCCAACAATTGTGGTTAAGCTGTAACTTTTGTCCACTAATTTAAGGAGAGATTTTTACCACATGTCATGACCTGCATTTAAAACTTTAGTTGTTGCAGACACACCTTATCCTAGCTATTTAGAATGACCAGTAAAAATAAAATTCAGGCAAAATGGAAAATGTATAACAATCAATTTTCTGTTTGTAAAGCGAGATGCACCTCGTCATAGATCCTACATACAAATACTTCATCAACCTGCTAAAAAAATCAAACACAGCATTCAACATGTATAAAGCATCTTGGTTTTAGCCTTATTAAGATATAGAATGCATTAAAACCAAAGTTTGACAAAACAAAACAAGAAAGCGTCACAAAATATTTAAAACTGTGGAAGTGAAATCTGAAAGGAAATTTTAAAAAAAAAAATAATAGAAAAGAAAACAACATAACTGCTTGGATTATTTTTTAATACACTGCAAATCATTTCATCAAATTTTAAACAGCATATTTAATCAAACAGTCACAGCATATCTGAATTACATATAATTAATGCTAACCTCTGTATTTGGAATACCCATCATAATTAAATTTCAGTTAAAACCTCAAATCACTCCTTCAGAATTCCCAAACCTCCGTATTTGCCAAAATACTACGAAAACTAAATAAACAAAGTACAAAAGGCAGCCAGAACACAATTACCTCCTTCAAATAATCCAGACAATTAAAACCCAGATTATCTTTATATCACCACAAATACAGGAGCTGCAAACACCAAACCCAGACTACATAAATTGTAGCCCAGACCATGAGAAACTCACAAACCATCTAAAAATTCAGAGTGCCCCAATTTTACAAAATCTTGTTAATATAATTCTAAACTCAACTCCACAGCTATGAAGGCCGGTAATCAGCATATCTAATCAGACAATGACTTACAGCTTGTGTAGCACACTTCACTAAATAACCAATTATTTCACAGAAGGAAGAAAAGAGTGTAATTTGGCAGAGCACCATTAATTAGCACAGTATTCGATAAAACAAATAATACGCCATTTGCGCCGTGGCATGCGCGAATTCATCATCACCCTTCGACCCGTCATTACTCTTCACCAATAACGAATAAAGAAATAATTAAACAATACTATCATGAAAAAAAGTTTGGCGGCGGACGTCCTCCGTACGACAAGTACTCCTGAGCGAATTACTTAATTATATAAGTGCAGATTGCGGGCACTGCCACAATATTTGGGCAATATTTGGGAAACGTCTATGCAGCAGACTAAAACGTATTTCTTACCAAGGGGGACAGTTAGTTTTTTTTTCAACTTTTTATCAACTTCCTTATTATGTTTTACGTTTTAGTCTGCTATTTAGCCAATACCCAATATTTGCACCCGGCCAGTGCCATAATCAAGGCAATCCACATATTCCTCCTGCCATTTCAGTTGCACACACTCAGAAATCTGATAAGAAATGCACGTAGGGGTGTCCTTCCTTTACTTTTCATTTTTTTTTCATCTAATAAGAGGTTCAAGGGATAGCCGATAGAATATAAAAAAATTCAAATGCATAATTGTTATTTTAGAATAATAAAACAACATAAAGATACGCTAGTCTATAAATTCAAGAAGCTAGTAAACCATAAGATTCACCTCAATCTACAACCACAACATGTACTTCGACACTCAAGGGTAGATTGCCTCTCGTAGTCTTAAAAAATTATACAATTTACAACACTACACCATTTATTTATCTAAAAGTTGAGGTAAAAGTATATTTGAATTTTTTCATAATAGAAGAAAGTGTATTCAAGTGCCATTGCAGCAAGATGTCATGATGTCGAATGGAATATCGTAACGAGCGATATCCACTTAGAATGAAATTAAATTACAGTATTGCATGACTATATTTATATGTTGGAATTCCAAACATGTCAATAGAAAACACAATCATCAATAGTCTGACTGATATATCATTCTTTTAATATGTTGAAGGTTTAAAGAAACCAAAACAAAAGACTTTCATAGTTATATCAAATTAATGCAACATTGAACAATACAATTTTACTTTAAAGACGATAAAAAGTGTGATACTAGAACGAGCTTTGCTTTGCACCACATATCTAAATAGCATAAAGCAAGGAAAACCATGAGGGTTGAGCTATAAAATAGGGTGTGCAAGTAACATAACATACCTGAGGCGCATGCGAGATCAAGTGTAGGCGAGCTTCTTCTTTCTTTCTAATAATGTTGTATGGATTCTTTTTCATTTTGCAATAGCGGTCAAAAGAGAAGGTTGGTTCTATGCGGAGACCTTGCTGGGATTTTACCCTAGAGACTGCTGTAAAGGTGAGGCCTTGTCTTTCAGTTTTACCTATATCAATTGTGGCTCTATCTAGGGTAAGGCCCTGTGATTTGTGTATAGTGATAGCCCATGCAGTGGTTAGTGGTATCTGGGTGAACCTTCCTCAGGTGATCAGTTGTATCAGAACAAGGGTTGGATGTCCTTCATCCTAGGGTGGACCATTACAGTTATCAAATTCAACTGTAACATAAGCTGGCAATTGTGGGGGCTTAGAGCTGGAGGAATATACAATATCTTTGACCTCTCCAAGAGATCCATTGACAAGGCCAGCTTCTATCCATAGATTGTGGTAAGCATTACATGTTGAAATCTACATAATATGATTCCTTGTGAAAGTTGGTCATCATTATCAGCTTCTGTGGATTGACATTGTGTATTGAGTGAAACACAGAGTGCAATAGGTACATGTAGTTGTTTTAGTCTTTTTCTTATTGTGGAGTGCTACTAGTTCATTTGTAGCAAACAAATGTATTGCTTGGTCAAACTCATCTCGTTCAATTGAAGTTAGTTCCTTGTTTGTGCGCATCATTAACAATTGCCAATCATGCTTTGTTGACTCTGTGTTACGCATGTTTTGTAATGTCTGACAAAATTTTATTTGAATTGGATCATCACCCTCTTGTCAAAAGATTGTCTGCAATGTTACAACAGTATTAAATTTGTGCCTTAGGTTTCTTGCAAGTGTGTGATGATGCATAGATAGGTTTATCAATTACAGGTGGGAGTTGGGCAAGGTCTCCTATTAGAATTATAGAAATGCCACTAAATGGGAGGTGTTTTCGGCGTGGGATTGCTTCTCGTAATCAGGTATCAATTTTCAATAGTAGTTTTGGGCCAATGAAGCTCATCTCATCGATGAGAATGTATCGTATAGTTTTCATGTCCTCTTGAGATGTTGTCAATGTATGTCCTTGTAGTGGTTTCATTTCTTTGATTGGAATATTGAGGGCTGCATGTATAGTTGATGCTTGTATATTAAATTTTGCAATTCTCGTTGGAGCGAGAACAAGGAGAGGGTTGTCTCTTTCTGATATGCATTTCTGAAGTGAATTTCTTATGCAATCCTGATGTTCCTTGTATGACCATGTACAAAGGTTGTGTTGCACAATTAGCTATGGAGTGGTCCTTAATGAGAGAAAGGGCTATTTGTTGTTGAGGTGATAGAGTGTATTTTGGGGTGTTCAGATTAGGGATGGGATGAATATGTTGTTGAGACAACCTATTTCTATGTACAAATTGAATTGTAATTTCATGCAATTGCGAAGGAACATTGTATTCTTCCCATCTGTTAGTGTTGTCAAATTCACACTTGCCCAACATGTCAAGCTCATTTAAGTTGATATTATTAGCAAGACCCATTTGAGACAACAACTCCCACTCATTCATTGGTAAATTGTCGAGTCTTTCCACCTCACCATCAGAGCCATTTTCATCTTCTAAGGTAGCTCCAACTTCATTTGAATGATCAACATGCCAGACATTATAGTTTTGTGTATTCAAGTGTTTCCAGTTGCTAATGATTTCTTCTTTGGTTAGGCCAATATCTCTGTCTATCGCTCAGGGATTTTTGTACAGAAGCAGTTCACTCCAACAAAATACCTTGAATTGTTCAGAGTCTTCTTCTGGAATAGAGAAAAACTTGGGAAAGACTTGGACTATTGCTTTGTCTTTCCTAGAACGCCATTTGCATCCTTTGCGAGTAGCAGCATATGTGTAAGATCTTGCTGATTCAACTAGTGTAATCAGTTCTAAGTGAGGTGGACGTTGCAAGTAGGCTTGTATATAGCTAGATTGTATCTCATTCCCATTGCTTGTGTGCTTTAAGCGATGCAAAAAAAATTTACCAACATTTAGTGATATAAATTGTCGGTTGCAAATAACGAGAGGCAATTTTTGTAGCATATGACAAGTTTCTTGTGCACTAATGTCTCTCTCAGCAACAAGTTGGGCCATGAACTTTTGGTATGCTTTGATTGCATGATCTTGTAGGTTTACATCAGAAGATATTCTTGCCAACATATCAATGCAACTCTCAAATTTTTTTTCAGCTTTAGATGCATACTTGGCAATGTATTTGAGAACAAGCTGGCGTGAGGTGACAGGTAGGCAATCTATATTTTCTCGCCATATGGAGAGCATATGTGGGTTATGGATGTTTAACCTATCATCATTTCTAAGCAGTTCAAAGGATTTGTGGTCAGATTCATCGCAAACTAATTTTGATTCTTCGCAGGTTTTCCAAGGAGCTTTATATCTACACTCCATATGCGTACCCTTTCTATGTAGGAAAGTTCTTTCAATACACTTGGTGTGTCTTTGTACATGATTAACAAGCTCTTCATAATCAACATAAGGATTCCTAGCAAATATTTCAGATGTGTTTAGTAGGCATGGGTCATCTGTTGGAGTTCTGTGTATCATGTTTCCTATTTCAGAGCTGGAGCGAGGGTTCCAAGCAGAGACGAATTTGTCAAAGAATGATGTTGCTCCATTTACTTCAACTGGGTTTTCCCAATCTAGTGTATCAATGTTGGGCACATTTTTTAGCCAAATAAAACCATGTATATGGGCAGAACCTCGACTCTACCATTCATATCGGTACCAGTAGTTAACTATGCCCAAAATTTTCTCAATTACTTCTTCACGAAAGATTGTGAACCATTGATGCAGATAGAGGGTTGTTGTGTGTGGGTTTCTAATAACATTATTTGTGTGTTTTTTGTTGGTGAGTAATGAAGGTATATCATTTGGCGAAAGAACACAATGTAGATCAGGCCACTTTGTGTCAGCTGCACTTAATGTAAAGAACAATGTAGGAGAACCTATTTGGGTTATCATATTTGTCAATTTGATGTGACGCTTGTTCCAATATGAACGTGTCCCCTATAAGGTTGAGCCAAAATTCATCAGTTCTTCTGCCAATTGATTGTCAGGTAGGCTAGTTAAGTGGCTACGAAGGTCTTCAATACTGGTTGGTACATTATCATCGACTTTTTTCTTAATGAAAACAACAACAAGAGATTGGCTATGATGATGCATCATAAGGTTTAGAAGGTAGTATCTAAAGCGTGGGTGCTGCCCAAATCTATTATCATGATATCACATTAGATGTAAAGCATATTCATGGAGTTGCACGTTCCTATCTCGAGGCTGCATGGGTAGTGCATTTCCATTTGGGAAAAGAGTAGGAAATGCCATGTCAAATAAGCCCTCAATAGTGTACTCATTAATCGGGGTTGAACTACTGTGTGGCCAGTCAATAATGGTGTCAGGATCATTTGGGAGATGCAAATATTTTTTAATAATTTCTAGCTCTCAATGGCTATTTGGCAGTCTTTCCATAAATGAGGTTGAAAATTTTGTTTTATTTTCTATGTTTTCAAGTTCAACTTCCTCTAATTCTAGGATGTCACTTTCTCTTTGAATCGTACGAAGCATTCTAGAAACATCGGTAGTGGAAGCAAGGAGCAATGATAATGTAGAGTCATCAATTTCAACGTCCTTGTAGTACGGGTCATATTTGATCTTGTATGCTAGTGCATTATGAACATGACTTCTACTAACATAGCAATCATAGTTCTTCCTATGTGTATTAAGTACGTGGCAATGAGTTTGCGATTGTTTTTATATCTTGTGGGAAGTTGATAGTGTGACCACTATATTTGTATTGTCCACCATGAGCATGAGTAACTTGAAAAATTGGATTAACACGTGCAATGAGCATCTCTTCTACTTGTGTGAGAACCCTCAAAACATCTGGTTGATCAAGCGGGTCCATATTGTTGGATGCACTAAAGCGATGTATTGCTTTCTCAGCAACACATCTCCTACAAGTGAGGCCATTGGGTGATGAACAGACATGCATACTAGGGTAGTGGTCCTTACATATAGCACTTGTATGCAATTGTGAAAGTGCATCTATTCTAGCTCTAAATTTTCTAGCTATCTCAATAAAGTTAGAGGACATGTTAGTGTTCAGGGCGGTACGGGAAAGTGGGTTGTGAGGCCTATGTGTCAGAAGAGGTATTGCAATGGGGGTATAGGGCTATGAATCTTGAGAACTTGTAGAAGCTTACAAGTGGGGAGGGAGTGGGGCATGTACTAGATGGTCCAAGTTGTGAGCACGCTTGATGGTATGACGTGCACTTATTTCTTCTCTATGACGAGCATAATAAAGTCGGCTTCTCTTATGAGCTTTCAGATCAACGGACTTACTATGGAATAACTATCTTTTGGAAGCTTGTACATTTGAATCCATTGGTTGGCATGCAAAAAAGGGACAAATTGTGTTGTCGGTGTCTTTCTAAATAGAAACCTTAAAGAATCCTTCGAGTATAATGCTAGGAGAAAAATTAGATGTAGTTTTTTTAGCATTTCTTAAAGAGTAATAGAAAATAGATTTCTACAAACTATTTCCAAGTAGAGGTTTATTGAATTTGAAATCTCGTAGTCTGAAGTAGAGATAGTAATTGTGGGCCATGGAGAAAACTATGCACGATGACATAAAAGCCAAAGAAATAGAGAACTTAAACAAGGTAAAATAAATCCATGTACAACACATGGCAGAGGACAAGTGGTGCACATAGTAGACGCCATAACACAACTATAAATATAAGCACAATATATAGTCAATGAGAGGAACAAGTTTTGAAGGGGACATGGAACACTGTACAAAAGAAGTGGTTACAGTAGTAGTAGTTGATACAAAGAAGAAAATTAGGAATAGTTACAACGAGTTGGGCAAAACAAGTGATTTTCGTGATGTTTTACAATGCGCCAATGGAACATGGCATAGGAATTTATTGTAACAAAAATTTAACTTCATCTATGAAATCAACCCTATCAACTTCAACAATGGTTGTTTTCAATTGTTTTTCATTGTTATATGTTTCCATAATGTTTGATAGGGTGAAGAGAAATCCATTGTATTGTAGATGGCTAGTAACCTTCTCAGAACTTGCATCTTCTTCTTGATTGAATTGTAGCATATAGAGGTCTTTTGCAGGCATGCCAATGAGTTTAGTTGTAGCTTCGTCAAAAGCAGTCGCCCATATAGCTCCTGTGGGGTCTTCAAGCTTGGCTTGAAGAACATATCTATAATCACAATCTAGAAAAGTAGCTACACATTTTGAACAAAACCATTATCCTTCATAGTTCTATTCAACTCTTTTTTTACACTATTTTCCAGCAATCTTCATGGGACAAGCTGGATAACAAATTTTTTTTGTCTTAACAAAAACCAAGGTTGCTCTAACAATGCATTGTAGGGGTTTTGTCAAATTTGGAGGGTCCTGCGCAATTTTGGAGGTTGTTTTTTGTTGTAAAAGTCCAGGTGCATCTAGAAGGTCTGTGGATGGCATGATAAGTGTTGGAAATGATATAAGTAACTGAGAGGGGAGGGGTGAATCAGTTACTCCAAAACAAATCCTTTTGTCCCTTAGATGTCTTAAATACTTTAACATTGTTACTCAGGTTTCTGTAGCTCGGGTGTTCCTTATGTAACTTGGGTGTTAAAGCAATCTTTGATGCAATTATACAATTATTAAGTGCAAAAACATAAAATATAAAACAAGTAACAAGTACACATATGACACCAAGATTTAACGTGGAAACCCAATATGGGAAAAACCACCAATGTAACTAGTTACTATTTTTCACTCTTCTGAAGTTAGCCCTGTAAGGAGCCAACCCTGTTAAAAGTTACAATAACACACTGTTAGGTGTGACCTTATTAAAGGATTTAATCACCTTGTGAGGAGTGGTCTTGTTAGAGGTCTTCAACACTTCAATCTAGAAATGCTACCTTGTGAGAGGATTTACAAAAGACTGTTAAGTCTACTCTGTTAAGAGATTTTGATCACTGCTACAATTGTTAGAAAGTAACAATGGATTGACCTGTATGTGTAAGCAACTCTCTTTGCTGATTCAGATATCTTCTTGATTGTAACTGGATCCTTGTTGATCAGATATTCTATTGCAGCTCCGAGTGTTCTGTACTCAATCAGATTCCCATCTGATTTCGCCTTCACACTTCATGTCACAGAATTCCACACTTCTGCTTTTTCGCTTCCACACACTTAGACTTCCACTTGACACATTCAATCCAAACTTGACCTTTCATAAATACATGGTAAGCCCTGTCAAGTCAGCTTGAATAAACTCTGAATGATAAATCATAATACAGTCGGCCTCATATAACCATTTAATTACATAATATAAATCATTGTTAGTCGGCTGTAACTGAATGCCCGACCAAGACTGAAATGCCTGAGTGAGCTCGGTCAACACTGAACTCCTTCAATGCCCGACCTCAACTCATTCTGATTACCAATTGTGCTTGGTCTGAATGTAGACATTAGTGTAAAACCACTACATAAGTGTAAATACATGTGTAACATCAATGACAATACACAATTGAATAATTGTCTTCAACAATCTCCCTCTTTGGCATTGATGGCAACACATCATGTCATAATAAAAAGAATTGTGGAGCAACAAAAAATTTCTATAATGTCTTTAGCTTCATTCTGATTCTTATCCAAAAAACTCCCCCTGACAATGTCCTTGGTTTCATTCTGATTCTCCCTATGACAATGTCCTTAGCTTCATTCAGATTCTTATGTATTATAGAAAACTCTCCCTCTTTGACAACAAATGCCAAAGACTCCAATTCCACAAATACTATTTTTCTTTGAAGTTGTAATGTACCTGAATGTACTAATTCATCTGCAATGGGCTTTGATATGTCTGCATCAACTAGAAGATTTTCACTGTCGCTCGGGTTGATGCATCACTAAACTGTATTTTAGTGATCTTCAGGTAGGGGAAGTACCCCTAGCTTTTCTCTAAGATACAAGAATGCATCCTTAGGTAAGGGTTTGGCGAATATGTCTTCAACTTGTTCTTTGGTGTTTACATACTCCAACCTTACTTCTCTATTTTGTACTAATTCCCTCAAGAAGTGATATTCTATTGCTATGTGCTTGGTTTCAATGTGCATCACAAGATTCTTTGAAATTTTAATGGCATTGGTGTTGTCACAGTAGATAATAACTGGTTCTTTTATCTCTTCCTTCACTCCTGACAACAACTGCTTCATCCATATGATGTTAGAACAATTCACTGTTGCAGCAACATATTCTGCCTCTGTTGTAGACTGAGAGATACAATTATGTTTCTTGCTAGTCCAAGACACTAACCTTTTTCCAAGAAAGAAATCTCCACCACCGGTGCTCTTCCTATCATCAACACTTCTAGCTCAATCAACATTAGTGAATGCTTTTAAATCAAAGTTTCCACCTTTCTTATACCATAAACCATAGTCTTCCGTACCTTTCAGATATCTCATAATTCTTTTGATTGCCATTAGGTGATTATCTCTAGGATTAGCTGAAAATCTTGCAACAATACCAACTGCCAATGCAATATCAGGTCTGGTGTGCACAACATATTACAATTTTCCAATCATGGATATGTAATTGGTCTGATCTACCTCTTTTGAATCATCATCCTTAGACATTTTTGTCCAGTACACATGGGTGTTCCAATAGGTTTGGAATCCTCCATACCAAATTTCTTGAGTATCTCCTTGATATATTTTGATTGAGTAATGTAGATACCATCCTTCATTTGATGTACTTGTAAGCCAACAAAAAATTTGATCTCACCAAACATAGACATCTCAAATTCTTTGCTCATAGCTACAGAGAATGCTTTCCATAGGTCATCATAACCAGTGAATAATATGTCATCAACAAATATCTCTGCTAATATTATTTTGTTCTGTGGTCCTTCTTTGATGTACAGGCTACTGTTATCATTGGTTCTCTGAAATCCAATGCTTATTAGATAGCTATGTAGTCTTTCATACCAGGCCCTGAGCACTTTCTTTAGTCCATACAATGTTTTGTGTAGCTTGCAAACCATATTCCTTCTACCGGGATCAATAAAGCCTTCTGGTTGTTCAATGTAGACTTCTTCTTCTAGGATTCCATTAAAAAATGTAGACTTCACATCCATCTGATATACTTTGTATCCTTTGTGTGCAGCATATCCCAGAAGAGTTCTGACTCCTTCAAGTCTTTCAACAGGAGCAGAAGTTTCTCCATAGTCAATACCCTCTTCTTGAGAATATCCTTTACAAACTAGTCTAGCCTTGTTTCTAGAGACTTTCCCATTTTCATCCATCTTGTTTCTGAAAACCCACTTGGTTCCAATCACATTCTTGTCCTTTGGCCTAGGTACAAGAGTCCAAGTTTTGTTCTTCTCAATCTTCTCAATCTCTTCATTCATTGCCTCTATCCAACATTCATCATTCAATGCATCTTTAACAATTCTAGGTTCAAATTCACTTAGTAAGCATGAACCTTTTAGTTTATTTCTTGTCATTACACCTTCTGTCTGATCTATAATTATTTGCTCAGGTGGATGATGCCTTCTCACATATCTAGAAAGTACTGGATCCTTTAATCTAGATTCTGGACTTGATCCACTAGGTCTGTCATTCTCAAACATTCTTTCATGTTCCTCTATCTAATACTCGGGTCCCTCTGACTATGACTTGGGTCCATCTTTCTAAGACTCGGGTCCTTTAGTCTATGAATCGGGTCCCTCTGTCTGTGACTCGGGTCCTTCTACCAGTAGTTCATGTGGCACATTTTGTATCTCAGGTAGTACAATTTGTGTCAGTATATGTTTTCCCATCACCATTGGTTGAGTCATAGGTATAGTATCAGGTTCATGATATACAAAGTTTATGTAGTCTTCAGACTCTTTACTGCTCTTCTCTTCACATTTTTCTGCAAACTCATCAACCTTGACATGTACACTCTCTATGACTTTATGAATAGTAAGATTCAAACATTTGTATGCTTTGCTTTTACATGAGTAATCTGGGAATATTCCTTCATCACTTTTTGCATCTAGTTTCCCATTTCTTGCCTCCTTCAAGATGTAGCATCTACTTCCAAATACTTTGAAATAATGAACATTAGGTTTATAGCCATACCATAATTCAAAATGTGTCCAATTACTACCTTTCTTCAGTTGAACTCTGTTCAAGGTGAACACAGTAGTGCTGATGGCCTCCTTCCAGTATTTAGGAGCAACATTCTTTTCAATCATTAAAGTTCTGGCACAATCCATAATGGATCTATTTCTCCTTTCTTCTATTTCATTTTGCTATGGTGTACCAGGGGCAGATACCTGTCTTTTGATTCCTCTTTCATAGCAGAATTCATTGAACTCATTAGAAATGAATTCTCCTCCTCTGTCAGATCTTAGGAATTTTAGTTTCTTTCCTATTTCTTTTTCAACTCTTGCAATATACCACTTGAATTTATGAAAAGCTTCTGATTTCTCTCTGAGAAACATGACACTCATCATTCTGGAATGATCATCAACAAATAGAATAAAATATTTTTCTCAAGTATAGCTTGTTGTTCTAATTGGTCCACATAGATCAGTATGAACCAATTCCAAGACTTCATCCGTATTATAATTCTTTCTCTTGAAGCTAGTCTTGCTCATCTTTCCAATTTGACATTGTTTGCATATTGCTAACTCGGGTTTCTTCAAGATAGGAATACCTATGACTCTTTTGTTCTTGCTTATGTTTACCATATGTCAAAATTCACATGACACAATCTTTTATGCCATAACCAGCTTTCTTCTACTTGTGGAATAAAGAATGAACCTTCAGTGAGATCAAGATAGAATAAATTACCTTTTGTTTGCTTGCCATTTCCAACTAGGTTCCCTTTACCATCTAGGAGCTTGGCCTTTCCATTCATGAATTCTACCTTGTAGCCACTGTTGTTCAACTGTGCTACACTAAGTAGATTTATCCTTAATCCTTCAACCCAATAAGCATTATCACATTTAATTCCTTCTGTCAGAACAATGCAACTTTTTTCCTTTTACGGGGCAAGGTTTAGCGTTCCCAAAATTGACACTTCCACCATCATAGTGTTCAAGATGTTCAAAATTTGTCTTATCACTAGTCATGTGATGAGAACAACCACTATCAATTATCCAAGTATCTTTTTTATTGACGTGTGAGAAAAGTGCAGTCTTTTCATCTTCCTCATCTGACTCATCCTTAATGGCAATATAAACCATTTCTTCTTCTTCATCACTGTCAGAATATTTTTCAATATAACAAGACTTCTTGCCTTTATCCTCATATCTTTTGTAGTTATTGAAATCTTTCTTGCCTTTGAATTTGTTAAACTTCTTCTCATCCTTTTCTTCTTTGTTTGGACACTTTGCAACAATGTGACCAACCTCATTGCATGAGAAACAAATCAATGGTATCTTACCTCTGTATTTTCCTTTTGCATCTCTTCTTGCAAGCAGTGCTTCAATGATGTCAAGATCTTCATCATCATATTCATCATCATTGTCACTTTCAATCTACTTTCCTTTAGAGTATATGTCCTTCTTACCAAGGTTCAATTTGGCTTTGAATGCAGACTCAAGATTGCTAGAGCCAGGAGAATAGTTGTCAAAATTGTCCAGCTCAAAGGTTGTAAGTCTTCCCACTAATGTATCCAAAGTAATGTCTTTGGTGCACCTCATTTCTTGAATGGATGAAACTCTAATAGCATGGATAGGAAGTAAATTTATGAGTACCTTGCTGACTACTATAGTATCTTCAATTAGTCCACCTGCTGCTCTGATGGCACTTACAATCTTCTTGATTCTTTCACAATATTTTGTGATATCTTTTCCTTCTTTCATTTTAATCTGGTCAAATTTCCCTCTTATACTTTTTGCTTTAGGTCTCTTTACATTTTCATCACCTACATGAATGTCCTGCAATTTCTTCCACATATCATGGGCTATAGGGCAGTCCTTGACTTCATCAAATTCCAAATAGCTGAGTGAAGAAGCTATGTCAATCATCATTATGTTATGAATTTTCTATTCCATCATCTGTTCCACAGTCATAGTCCCTGTTGTTGTAACATATTTGGTCTCTAAGAATTGTAAACCGACATCTCCAATAGTAGATAGATGTAGCTTCACCCGTTCCTGCCATGCTAGAAAATTGTCTTTGTTTAGCTTTGGGATCTCCCTCCTGTAAGACATCTCTAATCTTTAGCTTAGGCCTTGAAACCTTTCCTGAAAGCACTTGAAGCTCTGATACCAATTGTTGGAAATGAGATTAAGTAACTGAGAGGGGAGGGGTGAATCAGTTACCCCAAAACAAATCCTTTTGTCCCTTAGATGTCTTAAATACTTTAACATTGTTACTCGGGTTTCTATAGCTCGGGTGTTCCTTTTGTAACTCGGGTGTCAAAGCAATCTTTGATGCAATTATACAATTATTAAGTGTAGAAACATAAAACAAGTAAAAAGTACACATATGACACCAAGATTTAATGTGGAAACCCAATATGGGAAAAACCACCAATGTAACTAGTTACTGTTTTTCACTCTTCTGAAGTGAGCCCTGTTAGGAGCCAACCCTGTTAAAGGTTACAATAACACACTGTTAGGTGTGACCTTATTAAAGGATTTAATCACCTTGTGAGGAGTGGCCTTGTTAGAGGTCTTCAACACTTAAATCTAGAAATGCGACCTTGTGAGAGGATTTACAAAAGACTGTTAAGTCTACTCTGTTAAGAGATTTTGATCACTGCTACAATTGTTAGAAAGTAACAATGGATTGACATGTATGTGTAAGCAACTGTCTTTGCTGATTCAGATCTCTGCTTGATTGTAACTAGATCCTTGCTGATCAGATATTCTATTGCAGCTTCGAGTGTTCTGTAATCAATCAGAATCCCATCTGATTTTTCCTTCACACTTCATGTCACAGAATTCCACACTTCTGCTTTTTCGCTTCCACACACTTAGACTTCCACTTGACACATTCATTCCAAACTTGACCTTTCATAAATACATGGTAAGCCCTGGCAAGTCAGCTTGAATAAACTCTAAATGATAAATCATAATACAGTCGGCCTCATATAACCATTTAATTACATAATATAAATCATTGTTAGTCGGCTACAACTAAATACCCGACCAAGAATAAAATGCCCGAGGTAAATCGGTCAACACTGAACTTCTTCAATGCCCGACCTCAACTCATTCTCATTACCAACTGTGCTCGGTCTGAATGTAGACCTTAGTGTAAAACCACTACATAAGTGTAAATACATGTGTAACATCAATGAAAATACACTATTTTCCAGCAATCTTCATGGGACAAGCTGGATAACAATTTTTTTTGTCTTGAAAAAAACCAAGGTTTCTCTAACAATGCATTGTAGGGGTTTTGTCAAATTTGGAGGGTCCTGCGCAATTTTGGAGATTGTTTTTCGTTGTAAAAGTCCAAGTGCATCTAGAAGGTCTATGTATGGCACGAGAAGATCAGCTCCATTCTGTGCAAACCAAGATTGTAGTTTTTTTTTCTTCAATAGCAAGATTGATAAACAACTGGGAAGTCCCTAGTGTACTTACAACCTTACCATTATATCCTACAACCTGACCATTTTTTATTGCAAGCACGGCAACCTTTTGTAGACGATACATCTCCTGCAGTTGTGTGCCTTCCTTTTGAGCTGATTTTCCCCACAAAGTAACATTTATAGTGGAGGTAGATGTATCTATCATTTTTAGACTCCTCCTAAGGACCTCAGTTGCATCACTTTTTTCTTTTTATTGTAGAGGAAGGATCCACACAAATGACAATTCCAACCAGATCAATAGAAGAGTTAGTAGGTTGAGTGTGGATATCTCCAATGGGTGTGAATGAAAATTGAAGTGTTGGAATTAAGAGGTCATCATCATAAAGGTTGAGACTTGAATCATCTGTTAAAGTGATTTCTATATCACTGTTAAGCTTATTGTAAAACTTTGTTGTTTTGATGGTACCACGAGATAATGTATATATGCTCCCAGCTTGAAATTTTTGAAAATGGAGGTATGCAACTGCATTGAAGCAAGTGACATGAACTTCAGTGCACTCACAATCAATCAAATCAAAACTAAACATGTGGCCATCACCATTTTTTTTGTTGAAGTGGTGGATTTCCTTCTTCATAGTCACACGACCTTTTATCATCCACTGTGTTTGAAATGGATTCAAGCTCCTGATAGGATTAATAGTAGTAGGGGGAGGTTTCTTTTGCAGAGATGCATGAAAGCCAAACATCAATTTTGTAGGATTGGGATGTTCAGATGCAATGAGATCTACCACATTCGTGCATGTATCTGATGAAGTTCCTACGGGTTGTTTTAAAAAAAAATTAGTTTCTTTGAAGAAGAAGGTGGGGTCACCTACTATATGATGATCCATGCGAGAAACCTCTAATTTGGAGACAACAATCCACCTATGCATTCATTAGATATGTACAATTGGTATTGTGCTATAGTTGCACAAGAAAATGAAAATGGTTTATTGCAATAAAGACCTAGTAGCTATTGCCTCACCTGGAGTTACAAATAGTAGGAACAGTGAATTCTTTGAGTTGGACTATAGACCCTTTTTGGAGTTTCCCTGTTGTTATGAGGTTATTGAACTTACTTGGCAAGGTTGCTTTTTGTAAGTGTAGCCCATCTGAGAGCTCTAACTTGTATCTCATTGTCGACCTAGTTCCTTGACCAAATGTTGCAATGGAAAAAACTTGAAGGAGCGGATGTACATCTAAGTTGGCATCATTGATAAGCTTTATTGCATTCTTCGTTAAAGAGTGATACATGGCTCAAAGGAGTGACAAATGACCTATAAATTTGGATTGGTGTTCAACATTATGTGGAATATAAGTACAAACAAAATTTTACAAGTATAAAGGGTAATGCAAATTAAGATCATAAACAAATGACATGCAGTTCTAAATTGGGATACAAATGAATGATGTACGACAACTAATATAAACGCATGTGTAACACGATTTTGAAAGAGTAATCGTAGAATGCAATTTTTTTTCCATACATGATGTATCAAATATGTTTGGAAAAAATTAAATGTTGTCACTTATGATTACAAATTGTGTAG
Source organism: Thuja plicata (assembly GCA_018584345.1). Lineage (NCBI taxonomy): Eukaryota > Viridiplantae > Streptophyta > Pinopsida > Cupressales > Cupressaceae > Thuja > Thuja plicata. Next base: position 326,509 of record MU223370.1, on the reverse strand, counting down.
GGCTAAGGTAAGTTGCAACAGAAAAATGGAAAGATAAGAATACATACCTCCACCCAACAAATAGAGAATATCTCTTTGTAGATATTGTTAAGGTGTGATAGGTGTGTTCCTACAAATTGGGGAAAAAAATAAAACATAGTGAGAGAACACAACTAAATGTGTGAGTTAACTAATGTTGGTTGTGATGTTGTATAAGGCATCATCACCATGCGATAGTAAAAAAAACCAATATCAAACAATTTTCCATTCAATTATCAAAAGGTGGCAGCTCAAAAAAAAGTATGCAAAATTTTATTTATCCACATTATGGGAGCTATATAAACAATCTCAAAGTGTGCGAATGACCAATTGTATGCGAGCACACTAAGGTATAAATACTATAAGTATAGATTGTGAAACTTGGTGCAAGGCAATTTTTTGGAAGTGTACAGTTGAAGCGAGGTGTATAAATAATGTGCCTCTAATTTAAACCATGCCAAAATAATTAACAACTTAAATGTACATATATAGTGAACGAAAGAATGGGGTAAAGCAAGAACTCAAATGTGAAGGTGTGAACAAGATACAACTTGGATTTTCTCAGATGACAACAAAGTGTTATAGAAACTTGATTTTGAAATCAAATGAAATACAACTTGGGCATGAAATTTAAACAATTCATAGTGTAAAAACAAAAAATGTCTTATTTCAATATACACAACACAAAAGGTTGAATTGAGCATATAAATGAAAAAGTGTTGAGAACACATAACAACCATGTGTATTCATAGTAGAATCAAATTTGTAGAAACTTCATTTATAGTAGTAGTTGGTGGAAGTAAGAGGAAGGAGTGGAAGATATGCTAATTACAAGAGGCCAAAAATCTTCGTCTTCTCCTTTTTTGTAATAGGGGAAACACAAGTCCAAATAGAGGTAAACTACAAAGGGAAACTTCAATATACAATGTGTCATGGGCAGTTTAGGTAGTTTTGAAATGCACGTTGAATATCAGGGGCCTTGCCTTCTCCGTAATACTCATCATAATACATTTCTCGTAGGAAAGTACAAAAGCCAGAATATTTCATGTAGTATGTATGCAGCTCATGCAATGTTTCTTCCATCACAAGGATCTCAAAATATTTGACAACACCAATACGAGCACTCGTAGCTTTTAGTTGTTCAACATTCTGCTGGCAACAAAGGGAAATACTACTTGCAACATTCTGGAGTTCTGTTTCATGAAACCCATTCCAATTGACAGATGTATGTGAGCCAGTGGATGGTTGTGGAATGTTGATTTATGAGGAACTACTTGAAATATCAATAATATGAATTGGTCATTGAGGATTTGCCATGACCTAAATAAGAGATGTAAATATTAAATCTATGAAAGAAACTTGCAAAATAGTAGTTACAATTTGTATTCATTGGGAAGACGAAAATTTATTTAACACGAGGTAACGATGAATATATAATATACCTAACAATAATAAGACAGGTCTAACAATATATTTAGATTAGGTGTTATAATAAATTTGATTATAAATACAGTTTTATAACAACAGCTAATACCCATTATCAATCCACCAAGTTGAATATGCCATTTTACCCGATTTTAACTTTACCATGCCTACTACAATTTGAATCTACAGCCATGTTATGAATTTCTGAAGCTTATACCGATTAAGCTCATCCCGTTCAACCCAAGGATTTTTTTTAGTGTCTTTACATATATGAAAATGTTAAAATATCATGATAAAACCATACCATGTCAACAACAGAGTATTTAAGAAGTGGGTTTGGATTAAGGGTTGGCTCATTACATATGAAAACCAGTGGTAATGATTTCTAGTCCCTTTTAGTCGTTAAATATATATGAAAATTGTTTTTAAATATATGAAAATTAATTTTAACTAAATAAAGCAAGATAATAAATATCAGGGAATGAAGATAAACAAACAGTAATATATATCCATTTTTTCAGCCATTTCATCAACTGTATAGAAAATTTCTCTCAATATATAGAAAACTGTAACAAAATGATGCCTTTTTATTAGTCTATTCAAAACCTCCCTACCAAATACTTTCTCAGAAGTAAAAACATAAGATTGATTGAAAACAATCAAAATATTACTTGAAAAAAGAACATAAGATTGATTGAAAATGGAACAAAATATTACTACAAAACATAACATAAGAGTGATTTAAAATAGAAAAAAATATTACTACAAAACAGAACATAAGATTGATTGAAAATAGAACAAAAGATTCTGGAATACCGGATATAGTTTTATTCTAGTTACATGTCATTCTGAATGTTTTAGTAGTATTACTATGAACCTGTGCCATCCACCTAATAAATATTGCAGTAGTATGTTAGTAGTTTACCCGCTGGCGTAACCTTGTTTATTGGTGCATAGACGGTGTAGGGAAATACATATACATAAGATAGATAAAAAAATATCAGTCTTTATTAATCATCTGTAACTTGAATATATTTACAATAGTCCCTATCAGCACATCTCCGAAGAGAAAGTACATCACTTATATAAATCTTGAAGGGGTGTGACCAACCGTCACCACTGATTCCCAACTGCTGTTCAGTGGTAACTAAGTACCATCAGAACACACATAATATAACTAACACCTACATAGCATAAACTAAGTACTACGGCTAACATCATCCCCCCTAAAGAAAAGTCATCTCCAGACGACAACAAAATATCTGGGACAAAACAAGATAGGAATGATGAACCACGTACAAGAACCAAAACATGTTGCTCAATCTCAACCTCTACCAAGTGTTGCAAATTTGCTACTCAAATGATACTGCCTCCAACCACTCTGTCCTCAATAGCCATGTTGCCTTCTTCACACCCAACTACTGGGTACACTGAGCCAAGTCTTTCTCTACTGCCTCCAACTTGGTGGTCAGCTCCTCCTGAGCTCTCTGTGCCTCCACCATGATAGCTTCATGTCCAGCCAAGACATACTCCTCAAAGCGTAGTACCCTGCTACCTCTCTCGCCACCACTTCCACACAGAAAATCCATGCTTGCAGCATCTCTAGGTATAAACTGTTCAAAGCTGTGTGTTCACAACCTCCAAATGCATCTCCCTCAGCTTCAAACTTCTTTCTCACCGAGCGGAACAAACCCAACGCTTACCCTGACGGTGCGGGTACCCCAAACTCATGTGATGTCATCAATAACTGTCTCCTTTCGTATGGTAGGATGGCCTCCGTGCATCTATTTCCCTTACTGTATGGTTGCTTCAATGTGTCGAACGACTGTATGGCCTAACTCGTCCCGTCTAGTTTCCTGTTTCGTACGGTCTTTTTATAAAACCTCTTGCATTTTTTTCTTTTCTTTCAGCTCATGCTCCTCCAGGCCGTACGACTATATGGGTCTATACAACATAAGTGGTCTTCATTTTCCCTTGTCGTACTACGACATTAGTTTGTTATTTCCACTTTGGTTTTTGTTTCACCCGTACGGTTGTGCGGGATTCGTGCGACAGTTTAATAGCTGGTTGCACTTTCGTACGACCTTACGACACATGTAAAGTTTATTTTTTTCCCATTTGTACGGTTGTACCTAGCCGTATGGCCGCCTTCTCTATTTTAAGTCTAATTTTCTTGTCGTACGGTATGGTATTGCTTCATAACTGTATGTCCTTCTTTGCCTCCCTTTACCGTACGCTATGGTGGGCCTGTATGATCATTCTAGCCCTTCGTGATTCTCTTCTGTACAACTTTATGACATCAAGTCGTACAGTCCGTATGATTTTTTTATAAAAAAATTCTTTCACTTGTTTTCGTCTGTCGTACGGTCGTCCAGACTCGTACGACATCAGACCGTACGGACCCTTTTTCTACTATTTTTAATTTTTATTTTTACTTTTTTAATTTTTATTTTATTTTATTTTATTTTTTGATTTTTTTTTTATATTTCTTTTAAAAAAATTTAAATGCCTAGTCTAATTAGTTTTCGGGTGCCTCTCCGGTCGTCCATCCGACCTCTCTAGTTTCTCGGGTCCCCTTCCATCCCCTCGGGTGCTCTGTCCATCCTTTGGGGTGCTTNCCCCTCCGAGTGAGGTTTCAATTTGGAACAACTAATGGCCTTGTATATCTCCCGTCCGTTCGGAGTCCGCAGCCCGATGGCCCCATCATAGCCAACTTCCCAAACTTTGTTCTTGGGTCTATTTTCGACGGTGATCCAAAGGCTGGGAACCATAAATTCTATAGGAACCACCATCGCTGGCCTGTACATAAGAAGAAGGAGAATAATGAATTTGAAGGCTACGGCCATGGGGTTCCAACTATCGTCGACACGAACGTGGTCACCTAGGTTTTTCCCCTTTGATTTTACCTCCTGAAATTTGATGGTTTTGTCCTCCATAAACTGGTGTGCAGGGGTGGATTCCTCCTCCCTAATGCTTAGCATGTTACAAGATGGTGGGAAGAACTCATAATCTTCCATCTACCAATGAAAGAGGCCATTCATTGAATCTCCATCATCCCCAGAACATTCTTCCAACTCCAAAACCCCTTCGTCATTGGGCTCCATTCTTCTTTGCCCTCCGTCTCCTCCCTCTTCCTCTCCTTCGGATTCTGAGTCCAAAGATGCTAACTCCTTTCTCACCATTTGCGTGCGGAGGTCAATCATGTACTTCCTCCCGGTAGTCTCCATGGTGAGTGTGTTCCACTTCCAATTGTGGTTCACCTTCGCCAAGGTGAGCCACCCTCGTCCCAAAATAGCCTTGTATCCATTTTTCTTTAGTGGGATCATGATAGAGTTGAGTACAAAGGGCTGTGTACCAATCATCACGCGTTGAGCCATGAGGGTTCCGATGGGTTTGATGTCGTGCTGGTTCGCTCCCAACAAGTTGAAGGTTGGAGGCCACAATGTGGGTTTCCCCAACTTTTTCCATGTCTCCTCTGGAAGTACATTTACTCTGGACCTGCCATCTACAATGGTGTTTGTGAGAGTGGTGCCAAGAATACCCATCTCGACGACTGTCGGGTACCTCCCGTTGTTTACAGCAAGTATCATCGGGTCAATTGCAGACCCTCTAGGGATGTTCGTACGTGTGGTATTTAGCTGCGTGGCCAAGTTCCCCAATAGTGTCGATCCCAAGTGATGCATGGTGTGAAGGAGGTCTTGGAGTTTCACCAGTACCTCCAAATGTAACAGTTGTCTCAGAATGTTTTGTTCTGCCTCCCTCCAGCCCGAGGTGGTGGCCATCTCCCATTTTTGTTTTTGTGTCTTCATCACCTTCTCTATTTCTTCCTTAGCCTCACGTGCCCGTTGTTTTTTTGTTCGAGGGTCTGGATATGTGGTTTTCTTTGCTTTCCCTTAGGTGATGGTCAGTACCGTATTCGTGCTTCCATCTATGTCTAGCCAATTAATGCCAGATTTTAGGCAGTTGGCATCCTCGTGGTTGCCAGGACCACACCAACGATATAGCTTTTGTGGGGTGTCACCCTTGTCGCAGTCCTTTACAAAGTGGCCCCATTGATTGCAATCTCGGCACTGGATCCATGGCAACGGTGCCAAATGTTTACCTGCTAGGGTAACCTAGTTTACTAGTGCATAGACGGTGTAGGGAAATACAAATACATAAGATAGATCAAAAAATATCAGAGTCTTTATTAATCATCTGTAACTTGAATACATTTACAATAGTCCCTATCAGCATATCTCCAAAGAGAAAGTACATCACTTATATAAATCTTGAAGGTGTATGAGTTAATTTTGGCCTTGTTAATCAACCACACACTTCAACATAGTCCTTCTTCACCAGGCACAAACAAGACTGAATATGAGTTATTCATCCTGCCTGCCTGTGTGATTTGACCTGTTGCCTTCTATCTAGATGGGGTTTTGAGATTTCTCTCAGGACGAGAGTCTCACAACCATGGACCAATCTAAGAATGAAGGATTTATCATGATAAATGCAATGCAATGCAAGATTATGCTAAGAAATGAAACATGAGAGATTAAGCTAAGACATGATTTCAATGCAATTTAGTCTAGAGATTGAAACTATCTTATTTGCAAAATGAAATTAATCTATATGAGATTAGCAAGAAAATGAGACAACAATTCAGTATTCTAACAATGCAAATTTTCTTTAATAATTCAGGGGGGTTTGAATGAAGAATGAGAGTTCTTTTATAGACTCTGAGAGGATCAAAATAGAAACTTTCCTGTTTTGAAATAAAACAAATAGAAAAGCCAATTAAAAGCAGAAAGCTTTATTGAAAAGAATTCAATAAATTGTTTTCTTCCTGCTTTAACTGTTTTATCTCTTTGATTTAATATTGTTTTATTTGAATTTAATTGTTTTATTTCTCTTTAAAGCACAATTAATTCAAAGTTTCCATTTCTGAATAAAGAAATATTTTTGAGAGAATATCCAATTAATTAAATAAATATGACCTCATAATTGCTTTTTCTCAATTATCTAAATAATTAAATTCAATTATTGACATGAGGATATTTATTTAATAATTAAATATTATTTAATTCCTTTTTCATGTGTCTCAGCTAAA
>MU223370.1:283860-296839 GCA_018584345.1 Thuja plicata | reverse complement strand
TATATTTATTTCAAGTTCCTTGCCATACTTTGAGAGACGAAAGTTTGAGTTTCATACACAGGTTATCTGCCATAAAAAGCCTATTCAGGTGAAGGTTCACCCACCTTGGTCCTGCAAAGCCAGAAGCATAGGGGAAGAGGATCATAATTGATCATTCCCATTAGTTGGCAAAAAATAATTGGATTTCCCATCATTGGATTGGCAAGTCCAAAGGAAATTCAATTCAGTGTTTTTGGGCACCAACAGGGTTAAAGCCTCAGGAGTCGATTGGCACTTGAGCTTATACTTGGCTCTCATCTAACTTAAGTGCGGCCTTGTGGTCTCAATCACATTTACGTGACCACTTTTGTCAAGACACTCTATGGGGCTATATGCCTAAATCATGCTTGCGTGGACATAGAGTATACAATCGAACGGAGAACCTTACTAAACACTCTAGGCTTAGAAGCTACCCAAAACAACCCCGAAAGGTGATAATTTTTGTGCAAGGAAGATAGTAACTTCCCCAAGATTACTCATACATTCGTGCCACCCTGAGCATTTGGAGTCGGCTAATACGATGTCATGACTGAAGCCATTATGTTCTTGGTGATGGTCGTATTTTGATTAGCTCTTGTGTGTGTGCCTAAGCTTGTGAGCAATTATTTTCATGCTATACCAATTCCTTAGGTTGACTTGTGCTTGATGTGTTTGAATAATATTGACAAATCCAAAATAGAAACGAAGTACCCAACATACAAATTTTTCGCTTGCTTGTATCCTTAAAGGTTGCTTTGTCCCTTGTCGGATTGTTTTCAAGACACATGCTTGTTATTTTCTGATTTGACTGTGGTGAAATTGGTTCTTGCCATGGAACAAATCTATTGAAAATCAGACAAAGATCAAACTTGTGCCAAATCATCAAAACAACATCCTTTTTGCAGACTACCATGAGCTCCAATCTTCAAAATTTGGTCTTTGATGAGATATGTCCTAAAACCTCCAACTTTTCGTCCAAAATTAGATCTGTTTATAGGACATGACCGATTCCAAGAAGCATAAGAAGGTAAAAACTCCATTACCACCCGTACACAAAGAAAAAAAGAATACAACCTAAGAAGCTAACAAGTATCAAAACATCATTGATTCCATCAAACAAGAAACTCATAAACGAGAAGAATTAGATAAAGTGATCTACAACAACAAGGTTGCTCGCTTCATGGACAAATATCGTCTAAATGCTACTTTTGTTGGATTTGAGCAATATGACTAGCTAGTTTACCACAACAAAGGAACATTCCTCCTCTTCTTAAGCTCACTTAGCTTGCATTTTAGGACCTCCCTTAGGTTTTCATCTTTATAAACGCATCACACACTCATTCCAACATAATCCTGCATAATCCAATCCAATCCTAGTTAGCTTAGCATCATCCTAATCATCATCCAAAGCATCCTATATCACATCCTTCACTTGGTATTGCATCCCCTTTTGAGTTTCTTAGAACCTACATCTTAATCAAACCCCATCCTTGAATGTCTTTAAACTAATCATTGTTTAGGATAATCCCCTTTGTCTTTGCAACCTCATCACCTTGATCAAAAGGTTGGTTCATATTGACGGAGAATCCTATCCGCCGAAGACCACAAGTATGTCTTAGGTAGACAATCACATCCACTTGATCTTACACTAGGGAAAGCAACCCTTAATCCTTGCATACATCAAGTCATCCTTAGTCCTTAAGAGCATATTCATCATCCTAGACGCATCCTAATCCTAGCATCATCATCCTTAGTTTCCTACGCACATCCTTGCATTACATATTGCATCTCATATTCCCTTAAGGTAGTGATTTCATGCCACCTATTACATTAGCCAATAAGAAGAGGAAGAAAATGGACCCTAATCTTGCCACTAGTTCATCTAATCATGTGATTGACAACACTAACGCCATAGTTACCTATGCACCTCAGCCCAACGAACAAATTGAGCACATCTGGGTGGATAGTAATGAGACTCCCACCATGAGTACCATAGAGACATTTATCAATCATCTAGGGCATGTCCACATGGTAAATTCCATGAGTGGATGCAACATCAGTTAGATACTCTTAGACATTCAACAACAAGGACTTCAACTCTGACCTTAGATTATACCCACACTTATCACACGACCTATGGCACTTCCATGGGAATGTTATCCTCACACTAGAAATGAAATTTTTGACACACTTCAGCGAGCTCTACAAGTGGGAAATATTATTGCACAAGTAGTCCAACCTTCCATCCCACCCTCCATCATGCACACAACACCTTCATCTACCTCGGGAGCCCTGCTTCCTGATCCGACATTAGCAACACAAATAATACCCCCCATCGCTATGGAAGCCCCTCCTTAGACCACAACTCCTCCACTTTCACAAGCATTCCCAACATTCATAGCAAAATTTCCATCACCAAAGGTTAGCACTCAGCAAACTACCATTCCACCCATCCCTACTCAGCCCATTCAAAGTGCAACAACCAGTTCACAACATCAAAGCACCCAAATCTCCATGCCTATTCTGCCTTTCTCTTCCATCACATACCTGCAACAACAAACACACTTTACCATAGGCATGCCACCTACCAATGCCTATGACCAACCCTTATTTCCACAAGGGTCCACCTTCCCCATTCCACTAGCAATGCAATCACAACATGCGCAGCAGTTCTGCTTCAAACACAATTCAACCCAAATCCTCTCGTGCAACAACCATCTACTAATCCCTTCACCATACCCCAAATTCCCATACAACCTATCCAACAGAAACAACCTATCCAACAACAACAACCAATTCAACAACAACCTATCCAACAGTAGCAACCTATCCAACAACAACAACCAATCCATCAATAACCTATCCAACAACAACATCCAATCCAACAACAACAACCAATCCAACAACAACCAATCCAACAGTAACAACAACCTATCCAAAAACAACAACAACCAATCCAACAACAACAATCTATCCAACAACCATCCCAACCATAAAAATTGCAACAACAACATTCCAACCCATTCACATCCCAAGCACAACAACAACAAATCAACCCCTTTGCAGCTGCACAACCCACCATCCAAACTACACAGTAGTCGCAACCACAAACACTGGGGGAAAATCCTTTCATTTCACAATCACTGTAATAGTTTGCTAATCCTTTCATCCAACTCACACAACAACAACAAACTCATTCTATCAATTACCTAGTCATGCCATCTTCTGTCGCATCACAAACCATTCCACCACCACAATAATTCAGTGTTCCCAGTAATATGAATTACCTCACTATAGCCACTAGGAGCATCCCACCACAGAACCCTTATCCTCTAGCCCATGCATGTGTGCAACAAGCTTAGCCCACTTATCCAATGCTGCAGAAAATACAGACATACTTCCAATAGTTGCAACAACCCTATCAAGCGCCACCACCTCCTCCACTGTAATATTCCCTCAACTGTAGCTTCCACCTCAACAACTCATGTATGTTGACTAGAAACCATCATATCAAACACCACAATATCCCCCATAGAATCCTCCATATTATCCATTTGATCCATATCAGGTTCAGGGAACCCATGCAATCATAGTTAATAATCCTCCCCCACAAATCAATCATGAATGGGAGGAAATGAAGAATGCTCTCAAAGAGCTATCGAGGCTATAACATTCAAGTTTGAAGAAGTGTGCCCTTACCCATTTGATCAACCTATCACTACAATACCCTTCCCCAAGCACTTTGAGACACCCAAATTTGATAAATATCGGGGGAAGGGAGATCCTATGAGCCACATGAAAGAATTCTACATGGCATGTCAAGAAGTGGCCTATAGCGGTAACTTCCTCATGAGACTATTTCCCAAGAGTTTAGGAGGAACTGCTCTTGGGTGGTTCTACAAAATCCCCTACTTTTGCTGAACTATCTTAAAAGTTTGTAGCCCAATATGCACATAATGTCGAAAATGAACTCTCACTCCTTGATTTATGCAATTCCAAACAGAAGGGAGGAGAGAGCCTGACCGATTACCTTCAACGCTGACAAGGGATTACTACAAGGTTGTCTTATCAACCCCCTGAGCAACATCTTATCAAAATATTCATTAACAACCTCCATCCCAAGCTTGCCTATCACATGCGCATGAATTGAACACAAACTAATCAAGACATTAGGATCAAAGGCATGGATCTTGAACGAGGTCTCATAGAAGACAATGCCATCAAGCACTACAAAGACACCCAACCTGACAAGCATAATAATGATTGATCATGATATTGGAATAAGAACAATAACACAGAAACTGATGGAGCCATTGACACCAAACACGTTCAAGTCATGGTGGCCAGTCCCAACGCACCCACTCAAAATTATCAGCAAGCACCACCAGTATACCCTCAAACTCCTCCCACATATCAGCAACCCACTCCCGCATATCCCCAACCAACATACTAGCAAAACATACGCCCTCAAGGTGTGACTATCTATCCCCCTATAGGGACATTATATCAACCCAACTACTAAGGTCCTATGAATCAGACAAATGCTATATCAGTCCCACATGGACAACAAAGGCCTCATGCTTAGAACACACCACAATGCATGTTTACCCCTTTGGGCAAACCCATAGATGTCATCTTCTGCAAAATGGTCCAAGCTAACCAAGTCGTGTACCAAAAAATGCAACCATTTCATGATTCAACACCTAAGCCTGCTTGGTATAAAGACAAGGAGTACTGTGATTACCATCGTGTTAAGGGACACACCACTCTCAAATGCATGAAGCTAAAACACTATATTTAGGATCTCATTGACCACAAGGAGATCAAAGTGGACTCTCTTGCCCAACCATTGCCAAATGCGAGCCTTAAAATCTATCAAAATGCATTTCCTAAACACACCTTAGGTAAAGGCCCAGGAAATCCTACTCAATCGTCTGATCAGGGGAAGGGTAAGTAAGGAGAAAATGCTGACAAAAAAGATTATACAAATACATATATCAACTATGATAATCTCATTGGCTGCATATTTGAAGTCCAGTCCCCTGTCAATGTCATCCATGTCAAGGGTGTCGATAACCAATGCGCAGTCACCACTCGTCGAGGTAGAATCACAGTTGCAGTTGCGAGTACCATTCCGTCTACTAGTACCCAATACAAAATTTTGGAACACCTAGGGAATACTCCTGCCCAAATTTCCATCCTCAATCTCCTCCGCACCTCACCCACCTATCAAGAGATCCTTAATAAAGCCCTACAAGAATCCTATGTTCCCAGTGACATCAACCTCACTGAATTCTAGAACCTAGTCAGACACCTGTCTGCATCTTGTGGGGTCTCCTTTAAACAAACAAATGTACCCTCCGAAGAACTTGATCATAATCTTCCACTCTGTATTGCTGTCATGGTTATAGATTTTTCCATCAAGCGGGTCATGATTGATAATGGTTCGGCCCTAAATTTGTGTACTCTAAAATTCATAAAATAGTTGGGTTGTACTGAAGCTGATATAACAAATGATGTCATCACAATCAAGGCATATGACAATCTAGAACGGACTTATGAAGGCACCATTTCCTTGCCCATCAAAGTGGGCCCTGTTATCTAGGATATAGTATGCCATGTTGTTGGTCTTGACCTTCCCTTCAACATCCTCCTTGGATGCCCATGGACCCATTCTATGCAAGTCGTCCCCTCCACCTATCATCAATGCATCAAATTCCCATATAACGGCATTGAAATCACCATCAGCATAGATCCCAAGCCCTTTGCATACTGTAATGCATTGGAAACATCCTTCCCACATTCCAATCATTCTCCCAGGATCGACATTGGCATCTCTATTGCTAGTTCATCTCAGACCCATTCAGAACCAGAAACAATCCTCTCTTCCACCCTTTCCATGGTCAAGATCAACAAAAAAGGTTGTGGTGAGTGCATCTTATCTGATGCCTTCACAGTTGGAGAACTACCAATTGATCCACACACTCAAGGTCGTCAACCTAATCCAAGCAAGACAGAATTTAAAACAAACAAGCCGCTACAATTCGGCCCTACCACTTTTATCTCAAATGGTATTTTGAATAGCCAGGAAATGACACCAAACATCAACCAATGGCTCTATAAGGATCCGCTACTCAAGGACACAAGTCACCTCAATTACTTCAAAGATAAGTACCTTCAACTCACAAGTTGGTGACAAAAAAATGGAATTACCAAGGAGGTGGCCTCGGTTATGAGGAACAAGGAATGAAGGATCTTATTGTACCTACCTAGAAAGATAGGCACCTAGGCCTTGGTATGGATTATGACACGAATGGGGGCACCAATGAGAACCATCTATGCCTCTTATCCTTTCCTGGGCAAAATCACTGACATCAAAGATGTCCCGGAAGAGAAATTTGTGAGAGCCTATGATGATGTCTTTGATGATGAAACCTTCCTGGTCAATTCTATCCTCTGCCAAATTTCCATTCTCTTCATTGACATTCCCCTCCGCCATCCCAAACTCATAAACTAGGACGAACCAAGTGTCATACATGTTCACGAGTTCCAAGATGAGGACGCGCTCCTAAGATTCATGGGAGCAATTAAACAAAGCAATGATTGGGGGCACAATTTAGAACATGTCTACAAGCTAGATCCAAAGGCATACTTTGGGGAAGAGGAGAACTTCAGTTGCAAAAATGAAGAAGCAAACAAAAATAAAAAAGAGAAAAATTGATCCCCTAGAGAAACCCCCTCTGGGGCGCTATCTGATCACAAAATAGTAAAAACAAAGGGCGTATCCATTGGTGAAAACCTCTCTGAGGTGCTAGAGGATGAAGACTCTCCTCTTCCTCTAATCCGTGATTACAGGCCTAAATAGTCATCGATTCTCATCTAAGAAACAAAACCTGTCAACTTGGGCACCAAAGAGAATCCCGCCATCACATACATAGCAGCATCTTTGACTGAAGAAGAAGAACGAGATCTTGTCACTATCTTGAAGGAATCCATAAATAAGTTTGCATGGTCTTACTCCCACATGTCTGGAATAGACCCCACCTTAGTGGTTCACCATCTTGCAGTAGACCCAAACATCAAACCTGTCAAACAAAAGCTCAGAAAGACTCACCCTAAAGTGGCACTACTTGTCAAAGCAGAGCTAGAGAAGTTAATCCAAGCCAAGATAATCCGCGCCATTTACTACTCTGACTAGATTTCTAACATGGTGTCAGTGTCTAAACCTGGAAAATCAATCAGGATATGTAGAAACTTCTAAGATCTCAACAAGGCATGTCCCAAGGATGATTTCCCACTGCCCAACATAGACATGATCGTGGACCTTACAGTAGGACATGAGATGTTGTCACTCATGGATGACTTTACCAAATATAATCAGATCTGTATTGCAGAAGAAGATCAACACAAGACAACATTCACAACCCCCTGGGGCACCTTCTGCTATAATACGATGCCATTTGACTTGAAAAACACTGGGGAAACCTACCAGAGGGCCATAATAGTCATTTTTCATGACATGATTCACAATATTCTTGAAGACTATGTAGATGACATCTTGGAAAAATTAGTAAAAAGGGAGGATCACCTAGATGTTTTGGAATGTGTCTTTGATAGGATTGGACACTACTACGTAATGCTCAAGCCTAAGAAGTGTGTCTTTGGGGTCACGTTAGGAAAGATCCTTGGATTAATTATATCTAGAAGAGGTATTGAAATAGATCTAAAGAAGGTACAAGCCATCATAGAGATGCCTCCACCAAAAACACTCTGACAATTGTGCACCCTCCAAGGAAAGTTACAATTTGTGCGTTGTTTTATCTCTCAATTAGCAGACAAGTGCCAACCATTCCCTCATCTCCTATGGAAAGATAATACTTTTAAATGGGATCCTTAGTGCCAAAAGAGTTTTGACAAGATCAAATAATACTTGGCTAATCCACCCATCTTCGTACCACTTGTACCTAGCTGACCACTCATCTTGTATATTTCTACTACTACAACAACCCTAGGGACACTCCTTGCTTAGTTGGATGATGAAGGTAAAGAAAGAGCTATTTATTACATCAGTTAGACCTTATTGGGTTATGATCTCAATTATTCTCCTATGGAAAAAGCATGTCTGGCAGTGGTCTTCGCAACTCAAAAACTTCGCCACTATATGCTTAGTCATACAACCAAGCTCATTTCAAAAGTGGACCCTCTCAAGTTCCTACTTTCCAAGACCACTCTCATAGGATGAATAAAAAAATGGGTTATGTTGCTAAGTGAGTTTGACATTCAATATGTAGACGGAAAGGCCTTTAAAGGGTAGGTCATCGCAAATCAACTACCAAAAGTGCCATTGGTGAACGCATATCCTTTGGTCACAAAATTTTTGGATGGGAATTTGTACATGATAGAAGAAAAACCTACTTGGAAACTCTTCTTTGATGGATCCTACACAGCTCATGGTGCATGAGCAGGAATACTTTTTTTCAACCTCAAGGTGACTACATTCCTATGTCATTCAAATTAGGATTTCCCTGCACAAACAACATTGCAGAATATGAGGTACTAATCGCAGGGCTCCGCATGGCTATAGAATGGAACATCTCACATATACATGTCTTTGGTGATTCCCAACTCATCATCAAACAAGTCTTGGATGAGTATCAAACCAAAGACAAAAAATTGATGCCATATAAGCAGATGGTTTACAAGATGAAAGAGAATTTGCTCCACTTGCAGATAACACAAGTACCACGCTTGCAAAACAAAGTTGTCAATGCAATGGCCACAATTGGCTCCCTCTTAGAGATTCCTCATGAGTCTACGCAATATGAATTCTTAGTTGAGCAACTTCATGCTCCCGCTTACGAGAACGATAAATGAAATCGCGTATGTTTCTTGGTTGGTCCCCAATCCCCGTGGTACCACGATATCCAAGCCTATCTACAAAATGGTATCATGTCCCCTCATCTCACCTCAACCCAATGCCAAAACTTTATTTTCCAAGCTTCCCGCTACACCCTCATCGCCAACACCCTTTATCGTCAAGGCTATCACAACGTGCTCTCTAGGTGTTTAGATGAAAATGAAGCCACCCAGGCATTACAAGAGGTACATGATGGAATCTGTTGTGCCCACACGAGTGGCATGGTCCTAGCCAAGCAAATTTTACGTATGGGGTACTATTGGCCTACAATGGAACATGATGCTTGTGAGTTCATCAAGAAGTGTCTACCTTGCCAACAACATGCTAATCTGATCCATGCTCCTGCACAGGACGTCAAACCTATTGCACCTCCTTGGCCCTTCTCTTGTTGGGGTTTTGATCTCATTGGTAAGATTACTCCCCTTTCTTATGAAGGCCACAAATACATAATCAAGGCAAAGGAGTACTTTACAAAGTGGGTTGAAGAAATTCCACTCACCCTCACTATAGGTGTCTAGATATCCAAATTCATCCTCTATCACATTGTCTGCCGCTTCGACATACCCTCCAATATCTTCACAGATCATGGAACACCATTTGAAAATCAACACGTCAGTGATCTATGTGCTTGCCTCCATATCCATCACCATTTCTCCAGTCCATATTTCCCTCAAGGTAATGGCCATGCTGAGGCAACTAATAAAACCCTCATCAAAATCCTTAAGAAAGTTGTCAATGATACTGGTCGTGATTGGCATCTCCAGATCAACCCCGCCATCTAGGCATATCACACTTCCTACTGTACTCCTACAGACACTACTCCATATTCCCTAGTCTACAGTGTTGAAGCTATCTTACCAATTGAGGTCAAACTACCATCCCTCCGAGTATCACTAAGAGGCCTAATTGATGATGAAGATTACCGAGTAGTAAGACTCACACAGCTGGATCTCCTAGATGAAAAATGCCAGGAAGCCTATGATCACCTAATTGTATATAAAAATAGACTCAAGTAGAACTACAACAAGACAGTCCACCCACACCAATTCTAGGTGGGGGACCTTTTGCTAAAAGAATATTAGAAAGTGGGTACTGATCGAGAAAAGAAAGGTAAATTCAAAGTTACCTGGCAAGGCCCATACATTGTCACTGCATGCTTTGGTTTTGGGGCATATCAACTCTCCACTCTTGAAGGAGAATCCTTGAATGATCCTATTAACATCATTCATCTCAGACACTTCTATGCTTGATGACTGGTTGTTCATTCTAGTTATCTGAGAAAATCCATAAAAAGTACAAAAACAATGCAAAACAGTCCTGAAAAAAATCTCAAAAAAGAAAGCTGAAAATGAAGCTGAAAAAAATGGTTGTCCCGGTGAAAACCTGGTAAATAGGCACTTGGACAACATAAAAAACATCAAAAAGATCAAACAAAAAAAATAAAAAAGAAGAATAAAGAGAAAAAATTTATCCAACGGTGAAAACTTGGCAATCAGGCGCCTTGGACAAGTATGTGTGATGAAAACTTGGCAACATGCATCACACATAATGGACTATTCCATTATCTATCAAAATCTCACTCCCCTCCATCTCCATCACCTCATCTCCACAAACCTTAGCATTTCCCATATTCCCTGGGTGTTCCAACACTATCACACGTAGCAAACAACAAGACCCAATCAAGTTCGACATCAATCTTTGTACATAAATTGCTTGTAATTATTCGCTTGTAAATAATCATTTGGTTTTGTCCTTGCATATTTGTGACATGTCCAGTCTTCTCGCCATCACACTAACATCTTGAGTCATCGTCATGCTAACATTCCCCGCCTAGTCCTTCATAGTCCTCTTGGCTGGTTCATCAGTTAACTGTAACACACACCAAAAACATGAGTCCCATTGCATCCATTGCATTAGCTCCATACCTACATTTTCATATCATCCCTGCATTTTCATTAGGATCATTGCATTTATATACATTGCATCATAAAAGCAGTCATAAACATATTAAATTCATCCATTGCATTACATCACACGTACTACAATATACATCAAATGAATAAGCATACATTTAGGTGCATACATCTAAAAACATCTCAACCTGTATATACGTAATCATAAAAACATCACATCCCACAAGCATCAATGGCAGTACCCATATAAGCATATGCATCATAGTATCAAAGCATGAGAATCATCCATCACAGAATCATAAGAGCCACCAATCGATCATATATATATATATATATATATATATATATATATATATATAAAATCAAATCATGAGTACAGTGTCTGTCAATAAATACATAGCCGTGCACCTAGGTGACGATATACATGTGCATCTCAAAATAAAAAAATGTGTCACAAAATTCTCTGAAGGAATCATGCTGGTGGCTATGATCCCCATCCTGGTGGTGCCTATGGTGGCATCCCAACTGACCCCTGAGATGCAAAATCTCGACCTGTACTTTGTGACTGAGATCTCTTAGTGAATACCTATCTGTGGGCCTCATGGACTAAATCATGATATAACACCCGATAATGGGATACCTCTTTGCCTACCCTGGCTACATCCATATGAGAAAAAAAAGCCTCTATCACTACCTGTGCCATCCCACCTACGCTGACCAGCTATCTAGCAATGTCTCGCTCTGTCCTATAGGCCTCAGCCTGCCTCTATGTTGCATCCCTCTCTAAGGTCAATGCTATGATCTGCTACATGGCTTGATCCATCTGCTCGGTAAGGGTACCCAACTGATCTGTTAGTGTCCCTATCTCAGTCCATAGCTCAGGTCCACCATAGAAAATTCTCCTAAGTCAACCCTTCCCTGTAGGGTGTTAGGTGCACCCTCAGCCCTGTCTTCCCATGTTGTCTCTGCAGCTAGTAAAACCTGTACCTGGTTCATCCTAGTCTGTAAGCTGGCCTCTAATACCTTCGCCATCCCCAGCAACCCTCATAGTCTCGCGCACTCAGTCTGTAAACTATCTCGCTCTACGATGACAGTGTCATGTGTCTCCTATGCGATAAATCCTGCTGGTGTCCCCTGCGACCCCTGTGGTATCTATACCTATGCTAGCGCCTGAGGTGCCTCTACCTATCCCTGTGTGGGCACCTAGGGTGTGTGGTCCTGCCCATCCCTTAGTGGCCCCTATGGCCCTTGATCCTGTCCTACCCCTTCCTGTGCCTCAATCCGTGGCCGAACCCATCTCCGCTGTGGCCTCCACCACTGCCATGCTGCTGAGGTCTCAGGGGCATCTCCTACAACTATCCTGTCATCAACCCCCATGTCTCCTATCGGCTTCTCATGGGCCACTACCTACACTGGGTCTATGAGGTGTAAAGGTGTATGCGCGGCCCACCATGCTGCATACTTTGTAGTCATCCTGACATTTATGACATCTGGTCACACCACAAAGTCTATCCTTGCCATATTCCTCTAGGCTACCCTCACTGTGAGAGCATCTATGTATCTCCCCCACACACCTACCTCCTTGGTGACATGAGGATGTAAATCATCCTCTGCCACCACCCCTGCTGTAGTTCAAACTATCTCATGACCTTGGACGACTTGTGCCTCTCTATCTAGTGGATAGTCCTACCTGTTAGAGTAATTTAGCAATTGCTCTTTAGTGCTTAAGTTTCACTTAGGCAGGTTCTTTAGTTTTAGGAAAGTTTCTATTTCCTAGCAGTTGCCCGTTTAGGGTTTCGACATCCTTTATAAGGATTGTCCTCTTTGTATTTCTTAAGGAGTTTGTAATCATTTTACATTGTTGAATATAGAACTTATTTTCTGTCAACATGTTCTTGCAATCTCTGGCCTATTGGCCGCTATAGCTTCGGATCCTTCTCTCTTCTGTCTGTTTCATTCTGTGTAATAGTCTTTGCATGCAGGTGATCTTGGTTGCATTGCGTATTAGCAATCTCAACATGGTATCAGAGCCATCTTGCTGCCGGCTGTTCGTTCTTGGTTGAAGCAGCGAGGGTTTCAGATTCTTTTCCGGCTTCTCTTCGTGGTTCTGGGGGGTCTCTATTTTTAGAGG
>MU223370.1:267216-281929 GCA_018584345.1 Thuja plicata | reverse complement strand
TTTCTATTTCCTAGCAGTTGCCCGTTTAGGGTTTCGACATCCTTTATAAGGATTGTCCTCTTTGTATTTCTTAAGGAGTTTGTAATCATTTTACATTGTTGAATATAGAACTTATTTTCTGTCAACATGTTCTTGCAATCTCTGGCCTATCGGCCGCCATAGCTTCGGATCCTTCTCTCTTCTGTCTGTTTCATTCTGTGTAATAGTCTTTGCATGCAGGTGATCTTGGTTGCATTGCGTATTAGCAATCTCAACACTACCCACTAGAAAGCAATCAGTCTATACGTACAAAGATATAAGAAGTCCTCAAAACTATTCTCAATGCCTGCCTACCAATCCATATCTCCCCATGGCTCACAGAGTCTGTATGGGGTCCAGCAGAAAACCTGAACCTCATCTAGTAGTCTTTGCTAGTATCCTGTCTAGCCAATGGAAGTATATCTCAAAGGAAAACTATACCTGCATGCATACGACTCTCCTGATTGCTGTGCCTCCCATACCTACATCAGACGAAACACTGCAATGTGCTCCCAGGCCCATACTAATAATAGAGTCACCCCAGTCCCCATGTTGCGCACCCCATGGTACATAACCATGTGTAGATCATGATATAATTGTCCCAGGATGATGTACCCCTAGCAGTAGGTCATCCCCTCCTCGAGCATCCCTGCTAATACCCAAGACCACCCCATCCTAAATCCATGTCCAACCAAGTTGGCCAGCATCCGTGCACCGATTAATCTAGCCAAAAATAGGGCTATCCACCTCAGTCTCCTGTCAACTGTCGGCTGCCAGGGCATCCATGTCCTGTATGTGGGGATCCTCCTCATAGGCCTCCTGAATGTGATCTCCATGTAGTGGTCACTATCTTGTAGCCTATACTGTGGTACTGACCCTCGAATCGATATCCGTAGAATCCACCACACATCCTCGAGAGTGATAGTGACCTCTCCAGTCGATAGATGGAACGTCGTGGTGTCACTGTGGCACTGCTTGATCAGGGTAGTCATCATCCTATTGTGAACCCATAGCATAGGCCAATAGGGCACATATTCCAATCCCACCGCTACTAACAATCCCCAATCCATGTCCGTTAGCAGGGCCTCCAGCTCCGTCAGCGGCGGCTAGTGCTCCCGCGATCCCAATGGTGGGAACTGTTCCTACAAAATCCAAAATCCACCATGTCAACCCATATTTCTTCTATTCCTAGCCTAACCCCTCCCAAAATGGGGCATCCTATCCCTAGGTCCTTTTTTGACCCATTCTGGCCCCCACTGGGTCCCCCATTTCCCTCCCCCTCGGCGTTTGCCTCTTTTGGCACAGATGCCAGTTCAGCCAGAGACACTGGTTCTTACACCGATGTCTCTGCCTATTTCCCACCAAGACCATCATCTTCAAAGACATGGATTCGGGTCCTATAACCACCTAGATTTGGTCTTCTTCTACTATAGACCCTATTTTCCCTAAGTGTGATCATACCCCCAATTATGTCCAAATGACCCTGTTACTGCTTGGCATAATTCTTTTGAAATCAATTTAATCTCCTAAAGTGATCAAATCACTAAATTATTTACTTTTAGCCAAAATCAAAATCAATCAAATACATGGCTAAAAATGATTAATTTGCTAGGAATTAAATAAATCTTAAATCAAATGCTCACTTGCAAAATGAACCCATTCCCCTAGCCTATTTAATTTAATTAAAATGGCTATAGTCCCCTTAATTATTAAAAAGCAATAAAATTCTTAAATAATTAATTCCTATATTTTAAATGAATTAACTAAGTTTAATTCATTTCATTTATATTCCCCTAAACCCCAACCTAACCTATCTCAACCACTTCTACCCTGGGTTCTAACCTATCCCAACCCATTCACCCTTGCTAACCTTCTTCTAATTCTAAATTCTATCCTAAACCCCCCTCCTAATGTTGTCACATTCCATTAAGGAATGGTTAACAACTCAACCCACTTGAGAAATTCAACTTTCTCAAGCATGACTTCTCTAAGGACCAACTTGCCAAGTTTAGCCTTACTCCCTCGCATACCTCTTAAATGAATTTCATTAATGACTCATTAATGAATATTCTCTCTTTCCCATCCCTCATTAATGCCCAAGGCATTAATGGTTCTTACACCTCATTAATGACCTTACGGGATCTATTAATGAACCTTGTCTCCCCTCTCTCTCTCCCATTCCTCTATAAATTGAAGGTATTTGGAGCTCATAATAAGCCTTAATTTTCAAATAGTAGTGTTGTTATGCCAAGATTTTGAAGGAATCTCAAAGCATTGTTATGCTACCCATTCCTTCATATCTTCATGCACACTCCATAGTTACTTTCTTATATGGTTATAATGCTCATTTTTAGACTAATATGCATGCTTAAGTAATTAAATAAGTTGTTTTAAACTTGAATCTTTCATGCTAGGTTGTTTATGTCACTGGTATTAGCATAATCTGAGGGTTGTTATGTTATTTTCTACACTCATCCTAGTTAGAAAGCAATAGGTTGATGTTAGGGTTTTATATTCTCATTAACCCTTGTTTCTCACTAACAGAATGACTTATTGAAGTGTTGTGTCGCATGAAACAGGTGTACAAATATACACACACATTTCTGGCGCCCACCGTGGGGCAAGATTTCCAACTTGGCCTCATTTTGAACCTATTTTTCACTAATTTGCATGCATAGGATTCTGTTATAGAGTCATTTCTGGTCATTCTGGATCGCATCTAGGATACACCCTCGCACCGCAGAAAATGAGGCTCACATCCAGGATTTCCCAGATTGTTTTTAGTTTAGGCTCACATCCGGGAGCATGTTGTCGCATCTGGTAAGAAAGGTCACATACAGTATACTATATCACATTCATATATTTTAGGCTCGCATCTGGTTAGAAAATTTGCACACTTCGTTTGCCTAACTCTAACATCTTGACAAGTTGTGTTTTTGATATTTTGCAGCCTAACAATTGTTTGTAGGTTGTTATTGAAGGTTTTACGTGGGAGTTGAAATAAAGGATACTAACTTGGTTTTTCAGGTTGCCAAGGCCCAAAACCCCATCTTGACCTCTTTTTACTTTCTTTAAACACTAAGAAATATTTTCCAATCTATCACTAAACTGACTAGAGGACTATGCTCTTTTCCTTTTTAAGGAAAATCAGAAACTCACACATCAGTTCATGGGCTGAACGCTGAACAAGCAATCACATTGTATAATTATTTTGGGATTGGTAATTGAACAAACACAAAGCAATAAATATTGTGGGCTAAATGAACAACTACATCGTATAATTTCTTTTGGGACACAGAAACTGAACAAGAAAACTCACTAAATCTTGTGGCTAATTGAACAAGGCAAATTTTTTTTTTTTCAAGCATCCTGTTTTCATTAAATAGGAACATCTAAATCAGGCACAACATTGCTTGAGGGAAAGAACCACTTTTCTTGACTTTTTTTTGGGAGAAAATGGCTTAGATTAGGAGAGTATGCTCTTCTTCTTTGGGAGAATCAGAAATCCAGACATCCAAAGCTCGCCAATCTTTTGTATGCATATTTAATAGTAGAGGGCCTGTCGGTTGAGGAAAAAATATCTCAAGAATGACCCAAGTGAGGAAAGGTTTTACGCCAACCCTTCCAACTCACTATAAATAGTTGCTTGCTCGTAGGATAAAGCCTCAGAAGACGGAGCCGGTTTTGTTCATGGAATTTTGACATCATTCCTTGAACATGCTTAGGGTATATATAGAGTGGAGCCGCTTGAATATTTCTTGTGAGACTACATATATCTAGGTACTCATAGGGCTATAAACCTCAATTTTCCCTTGTGCAATTCTATGGGGGACGGTTTTGAACGAAAAAAAAAGTAATTTCCCCAAGACACTCGTCATATCATGCCCTCACTTGCATTTGGAGTCGGCTAATACAACATCATGACTGGAGCCATTGCGTGCTTGGTGATGGCTGTATTCTGATTAACATTTGAGTGTGTACCTAAGTCAACAAGCAAATATTTTCATCCTCCACCTAGAGAATAGGAAAAATATGAGTGTCTGTTTCACCCTCCTAACAATGCAAATTTGTTTGATGTGTTTAAAAAATCATTAAAAAGATAACATCTTCAAAATAAACAACATTCAATCCTGGATCAACGCATGTGTTTTTCACTCATTGGCAAGTCTCCAAACACGATCACAGATCAGCCAAACTGCATGAACTCCCAAAATGTAAATTTCAAAACTGGCAAAATCTGACAAGGACATCAGAAAATTGCATCCCGGATGTCCTGGATCATTTTTGGTATCCTGGTTTGCATTAAGTATTCTGGCTCACATCTGGTTAACACATAGTCGCATCCGGGATTTAGGCTCATATCTGGTGTCCTCAAAGGCTCACATCTAGGAGCTCGCATCTAGGATAATGGATACTTGCAGAGGTATTTCTTAGAAAGTCTCAGTTGATTTAGGTACCCTTTTGGCTCTTTATTATGTCCCTGTTGTCTTTTCTGGTCTCCCTCTTGTTGTATCATAACACTTTTTCAAACGTCTACCTTGCATGCTTAGTTAGTCTTCCATAATCGGTTCAAGATGTGTGGTCTACCCACTTTCTACCAACAACTTGGTTCCCAGATCACTATCAAGGCAATCTAACCCTCTGACGCTGGAATCATTTACGTCCACCAACAACAAACAGTTAATCTTACCTAGATGCACCCATTTGAATGGTTTGAAACTCTCACTTGCACTATTGGGAAACATTGACAAAGTTGAGAAACAACTTCATGGTTAACACAAGACGTAACAAGTACACGTCTAAAATATTAAAAGTGCCTCCTAAAACACCACACTTTCAAGGAGAAACATCTTGTAGTTCCCTACTCGATCTAGACTCCCCACAAATGGATAGCGACACTCGCAGATGGAGTGAGGCTTTTGAGGAATATAACAATGGAAAAAAAGCCCAAATATATAGATGAGGAAGAAGAACCCAAGTTTGACCATCTCTTATTTGATTCTGGCAGTGAGAATGAAATCACTGAAGAAGAATATGAAAAACTCAAACAGAGCAAGAGATTCCATAAAATAATGGAGAAGATGATTGACGAGGATAAAGAAAAATACTTCCTCCACCTAGCGTCCATAGTTGTCAAATTACCTAAGGATTATGATGTGGAGAAACTCAAAGAAAAGGAGGTACCAAATCCTATATCCATTCTCGCCAAGAAACTCACTTTGATGCAAACAGAGCTCGCAAACCTCAAACAAGAGAAAGAGAAACCCAAAATGAAATACTCTTTGGATGCCATTTGTCCATTTCCTTTTGACAAGAGTATCACTATGGTCCCGTTTCCTCCCAATGTGGCAAGACCGAAGTATGAAAAATACACAGGAGAAACTGACCCACACGATCATGTGAGGGAATTCTGTGCTCTAAGCATAGAATACATGCATGAACCTACATACCTCATGTGACTATTTCCAGGAAGTCTAGGAGGTAATGCCATGGAGTGGTTCTCAAAACTGAACCCTAAGGTCAAAACATTCGAGGAGATGATCCAACACTTTATCTAGCATTACTCCTATAACATACAACATGATGTAACCATGATGGACCTATGTAATACAAAACAGAGAACTGGTGAATCATTTACACACTTCCTACAAGGATGGAGGAAGATTTTTGCATGATATTCAAGGGCTATTCCCGAATCAAAAAAGATGGAGATCTTCATTAATAACCTGGTGCCTGAATTGAACTATGCACTACAAATGCAAGACTCACCAAGCTTTGACAGAATGATTAAAAATGCCCTCTGTATTGATGAATTCATGGTCAAGATGGGGGATATCACCCTTCAAAATGAAAACAAAACCAACAACTCCAATCCAAGCCTAAATGGTGGAAGCAAAACAAGAATATTGTTAATGATGGAGTGGTTGACGCCTCTAACATTAACCCTAAACCTGAGGTGTTCAATCTAACTAATAGTATGCAAGCAAGAAAGGATGCTAAGGTCATGACCCCCATACCCAAGGCAAACAATGATAATAACAAGGGTTAGACATGCACTTCAAAACCCCAAAGAACTTTCACTCCTTTGGGAGAACCTCTCGAGACTGTTTTAAAAATACTATGGGATAACAAAGTTATCACAATCCCAGATTCCAAACCGTGGGAACCAATGGTCAAACCCAGGTGGTGGGATGATAATTCCTATTGTGTCTCCATAAAAATAAGGGATACAAGACTATTAATTTCCTTAAGCTTAAACATGTCATTCAAAACCTCATTGAAGGAGGTAAGATCAAAGTAGACGGACACACTACCAATGAGGATCATACAACATTCAACAAACCCTTTCCTAATTATGACAAAGGAGAAACATCTAAAGGAAAAGGTGACAAAGTCAACTACACCTATTCCAATAATGACAATGTGATCAATATGCTAGACATTAAGACTGAGTCAATCAATATGGTCACAATCAAAGGTGTCTCACTCCACTCAAACGCTGTAACCTAGAGCCAAGAACATGTCACGATCAAAGGACCCCCAAAACTAGCATCCACATCCAAGGTTCCTATCATTACTATTCCTAAACCAACATCAAAACACGTGGTTACTATCCCTAGAGAAAAGTATGACTTGGTAGACCAATTGCAACGAACCTCTGCCAAAATTTCCATTTTTGAGTTGCTCAAAATATCTACAGTACATAGGGAAATCCTAGAACAGGCTCTACATGCTGCTAACATCCCAAAGGATATTGATATAGACAAATTTCAAGCGATGGTCAATCACATCTCCGCACCGCATTACCTCTCCTTTTTTGAAGAGGATGATAAGTCATTGACCCATCCACATAATCAACCCCTCCATATTGAAGTCCTTATTCATAAATCCCATGTTAGACGCGTGTTGATAGATGGAGGCGTAGGATTGAATATCTGTACACTTGATCTAATTAAGAGACTGGGTCTCTTAGAACAGACAATTGACTGTAGAAGAAAAATAACTATCAAAGCTTATGACGAGGAAGAGAGATCATCCAAAGGTCTTATTGTTCTACTTATCAGAGTCGGATCAATTGAGAGAAATGTCGTATGTCAAGTTCTAGATTTACCCCTGGCCTACAATATCCTGTTGGGGAGACAATGGATTCACGAAATGAAAGCTGTGCCATCCACTTACCACCAGTGCATAAATTCCCATATAATGGGGTGGAAGTGACAATTCCTGCAGACGCTAACTACACTTGTAACAATATCAAAGTAGGTAGTATGATCCCGCACAACAAAGAGGCTATGGATGTAGTTTCTCCTGAAACTACCAAGGACATGGTTATGAAGAGTTTTGGCAAAACCTTAAAACTTGAAGAAACAGGTATGGGAGAGTACAAGATGGACCTGACTCCCTCATTGACAGAACTTCTGGTGTCACCAAGATCCTATGGAAAACCTTCCTTGACATTCACACCTACAACATCCAAGGAGCCCAAATTACACAAAGCAACTGGCATGGTAAATTCATCCACATCTTGTTTAGATAACACAAAAGATTAGGTAGTCTTGGACTGGCTTTACAAAGGAGAACCAGTGGAGGCTGAGGTCAAACACGTAGAGATATCCCTAGAATAGTATGGCAAGGGATATGATTTCCTCAAACAAATGGGATACAAAGGAAAGGGACCTCAAAACAACACATGACGAGGGCTTATTGAACCTATACCTATAGAGTTTCAGAATACTAGAGACAAAACAAGACTGGGTTTTAATGCTAAAACTGATGAACCTGCTTCAAAAGCTAGTCCAAAATTAGATAAAGGGAGTGATGAAACAGACAAACTAGAACATTGGTCCTATGAAAGGTTATTACATGTTGGCACAGAGGATCCCAACTACCAAGGAGAATGCTATGTACCCAGCTTTGAGGTACCACAAGATCTTTACACTCCCTTGTTAGCACAACCTCTCATTCAAGAGGTAGGAGACACAATAATAGCTAGTCCAGAGATATCATTAATAGAAACAATTACTCAAGAGACACTCCGACCATAGGATTTACATCCTAACTGGGCATAATTGGTCATAGTTTCACATGTCCTTGATCTACCCCACTTTGATCCATGATTAGCTAACCGGGTACATCAGATAACCGACCATTGCTGAATACTTAAACAGATCTGATGATGAGGTCACTGACTCTCATTATTATGAATGGGAAGATCTATCTATCGCCACTGAAGATATCTGAATAGATATAGTTCACATGTTTGCACCACCCTCAGCTCCCTGTAAATAGTCTAACACTACTCCCAATGACACTGATAATCCTGAAGCAGAAGAAGAGTTCCTTCCCTTGATCATTGATGAAGAAACTGGTGATTACATAAGTCTAGAAGAATTTCATAGGCTACAAGAAAGAAGCCTCCTTTTACTGAGAGATGATGATGAGATTTCTACTGATGAGTCACTAGAGTTTGGTCTGCATATAACTAATAGCAACCCTTTTTATGACAATCTCACTCTTATTGATCTAAATATTGAAGAAATTAACTTAACAGACAATGTCATGTCGGTTAATGGTCTTGATGATAATGCGATGTTGTACTTCCTAGAGACTGGCTCCCTATTATAGGTACTTCCAGACCTAATTGATTGGACTGAAACAGATCCTACTCCTATCTTTGACTTTCCCAATGACTATACCCTAGCTTGCTATCTCAATGCTTGTGAAACTTATCCTTCTTCCACCAATGCAAGGAGTGAGAACATGTCACAGGAGGATATCAAGTTTCTCAGTCAAAATTTGAAAAAGAAAAAGAAAAAGAGGACTAATGGTTAAAACCACTTTGTGGTAGTATCAGATCCCAAAATAGTAAAGAGAAAAGATGTATCTAATGGTGAAAACCTCTTAGAGGCACAAAAGGATGAGACTCTTGATATCCTCCCTGAACACTTTCAGGAAAGGTCTTCAGTACTGATTGAACCAACACAGCCAGTAAATTTGGGTACTGTTGAAAATCCTCAAATAGTCCACCTTGCACAATCTTTATTAGAAGAGGAGAAGACATAGTTCACAGAATTCCTGAAAGAGAAGAAGATCAACTTTGCATGGTCTTATACTGATATGCTAGGGCTGGATCCTAATCTAATCATGCATCACTTATCTATAGCTCTCGGGATCAAGACCGTGAAACAAAAACTTAGAAAAATGCATCCTCATGTTGCATTATTAGTAAAGCCAAGCTAGAGAAGTTGTTGAAAGCTGGATTTATCAGAGTCATTTCCTACGCAGGGTGGATCTCCAATATGGTTCCCGTGTCTAAATTTGATAAATCTATCAGGATCTGTACTGACTTCAAAGACTTGAACAAAGCATGTCTGAAAGATGACTTCCCTCTACCTAACATTGACATGATCATAGACCTCACAGTAGGCTTCCAGATGTATTCATTAATGGATGGATTCTCGGGCTATAATCAAATCAAAATTGCCCCTGAGGATCAAGAGAAAATTGCATTTACATGCGCATGGGGCACCTTTTTCTAGAAATTCATGCCATTTGGGTTAAAGAATGTTGGTGCCAAATATCAAAGAGCCATGACAACTATATTCCATGACATGATGAACAAGAACATGGAGGACTACGTGGATGACACATTGGCTAAATCCAAAGAAAGAGGTACTCGTATTACTGACTTAAGAAAGATATTGGATCATATGGAATAGTTCCAACTCAGGCTCAACCCAGAGAAATGTGCCTTTGGGGTCCAATTAGGGAAGCTCCTAGGATTCATTATTTCAGCAAAGGGAATTGAGGTAGATCCTGCAAAGGTGAAAGCTATTCAAGAGATGGTTCCTCCATGCAACATCAGTCAAATGAGGACACTACAAGGGAGACTCTATTCCATCAGGAGATTCATGTCCCAACTTGCAGATAGGGCACAAACCTTTACTAAATTACTACATAAAGGGGTTACCTTCAAATGGGATGAACACTGTGAAGCCAACTTCAAAGAATTAAAAGGATACTTGGCTACTCCTCCTATTCTTATGGAACCTATTCATGGAAAACCATTACTCCTATATATTTTAGCTACAACTACATCATTAGGAGTCTTATTAGCTCAAGATTA
Source organism: Thuja plicata (assembly GCA_018584345.1). Lineage (NCBI taxonomy): Eukaryota > Viridiplantae > Streptophyta > Pinopsida > Cupressales > Cupressaceae > Thuja > Thuja plicata. The sequence continues at coordinate 271,785 of MU223370.1, read as the reverse complement.
TGAAACAAAGAAAGAAAGAACTATCTACTACATTAGTAGAACACTAGTCACCTATGAACTCAATTACATCATTATTGAAAAAGCATGTTTAGCAATCGTCTTCGCATCACAAAAATTAAGACACTACATGCTCTCTCATATAGTGAGGCTCATTGCTAAGATTGATCCTCTAAAATATCTCCTAAGCATAACAACATTAACAAGGCATTTGGAAAAATGGCTCCTGATTCTAAGTGAATTTGACATCGAATATGTAGAATAGAGAGCTATCAAAGGAAAGGTCCTTACAGATCAATTGGCTGATTCACCACTCCAGGATGATGAACCTTTAACGATTGAATTCCCTAATGAAACAATCATGCATCTAACTGAATATCCCTGGAAGATGTACTTTGACAGTTCATTCACTCAACAAGGCTCTGGAGCAGGGGTCCTATTCATAACTCCTCAAGGTTACAAGATTCCCAAATCTTACAAATTAATGTTTCCATGCACCAACAACATTTCAGAATACGAGGCATTGGTAAATGGTATTAAGCGTGCCATGGAGTGGAAGATTGTAGAGTTACATGTGTATGGTGACTCTCAACTAATTATCAATCAGGTCAATGGGGAGTACCAAACGAAAGATGAGAAGTTGATACCCTACAAGCAACTGGTTTATGACCTGAAGAAGTACTTTGTCTTTGTCACCTTCCAACAGATACCATGACCAGAGAACAAAGCTGCAGATGCTATGGCTACCTTGGCATCCATGTTACAACTGGAAGAACATCAATTCCACTATGACTTCTTGGTGGAATAACTATCCTATCCTACCTTTGATACCCCTGAATACCAAGTAATCTACGCTTTGAATGCCCTAGACCAATATCGGTATGCCAATATCATTACCTACCTTACTGACCAAACCATTCCCGCTAATCTATCTAGAAATGAGAAAAGATCCCTAATTAGGACAACATCGCGTTATGTCCTCATAACTAACAACCTATATCGATGAAGTCTCGATGGTACGCTTCTTAGATGTTTAGAACTTGAAGATTCTGACCGTGCGTTAACAGAAGTCCACGAAGGTGTATGTGGATCACACTCAAACAACTTTTCATTAGCAAAGAAACTGCTAAGAGTAGGATATCACTGGCCTGCCATGGAAAAAGATGCTATTCAATTTTCTAAAGCATGTCTTAAATTCCAAACACATGGAAATCTCATCCATGCTCCTGCCAGATAACTTATACCTTTTATCACACATTGGCCATTTCAGCAATGGGCCTTTGACTTGGTTGGACAAATATATCCCAACTCTTCAAATGGACACAAGTTCATCATTATGACCATTGAGTATTTTACAAAGTGGGTTGAGGTCATGCCGCTAATCAAAGCCACTAGAAAATAGGTGGCTATGTTTATTCTGAACTACATTACTTGTAGATATGGGGTACCCTCTTCAATTGTAATAGACAATGGGGGCCAATTTAAAAATCAAGACATTGATGACCTTTGTGAACAGTTCCATATCACTCAACACTGCTCCTCAATCTATTATCCTCAAGGTAATGGACAGGCTGAGGCGTGTAACATGAATATTCTCAAGATTCTATATAGAACTGTAAGTAAGTCTGGCAGAGACTGGCATCTACAACTGAATCTGGCACTATGGGCCTACTGAAAAAGCAACAGAACACCAACTAGAGCCACGCCATTTGCTTTAGTCTATGGCACTGAGGTAGTACTACCTATTGAGGTTGAAATCCCATCTTTGCGGATATCTTTACAAGGTCTTGTTACTGATGAGCAGTACCGCATAGATAGGATGAATTCTTTAGACCTACTAGATGAGCGTAGACAATAGGTGTTCGATCACCTAAAGGTGTACCAAGCATGTATGTCCAAAGGGTACAACAAGAAGGTCAAACCATAAAAATTTGAAGTGGGAGATCTCGTCCTAAAAGAGAATCCTAAAAACCAGCCTAACAAAGAGCAGAAAGGAAAGTTTGAACCTAACTGGCTAGGACCTTATGTTATTATTGCTACTTTTTGGACTGGAGCTTATCAACTAGCTACACCTGAGGGAGCTATTCTTCTAGATCATATCAACACTCTACATTTGAAGCGGTTCTACGCTTGATGTTTGGCTAGCAGAGCCTGTACAACAATTTTTCTTTACAAATTACCAAAAACATTCAAAAAATTAATCCTGAAGAAATCCAAAAACAATGGAAAAGGTCCTGAAAAAAAGGGTATCCTTGGTGAAAACCTAGCAAATAGGCGCCTGGATACTACAAAAACATTAAAAAAATCACAAATAGCAAAAAAAATTGAAAAAGAGAAAAGTGCCTTGATGAGCACCTGGTAAAACAGGCATATTGGTAGCAAAAAGAAATAAAAGATCTTTCCAAGTGGTGAAAACCTGGCAATCAGGAATCACTTGTGTTTTGCACTCCATCTATCAAAGCACTACTGACACTAGGCCTTCATAATTATACCTATGCTCAAATGCTGAATTCATTTCCTAAATGACTATCTTATCCTTTCTTGGGATTTGTCTACATTTACGTCTTAGGAATAGGTCATTCTGCACTGGGGGCATCTTTGCTGGCATGGTAGGCTATGGTTGCTAGATTGCTCTAGGATGGTTTTTCTTGCGAACACAATGTTTCTTGATACACACAAAATGATGTCACTTTTCAAAACAAGGGTGTCTTTTCAAACATCACATATCCAGACATGACATTTACATTAAGGGAGTTCCTACAAGACTATATTGGATCACAAACATGAACAGATTATCCTATCAATGCACAGGCATGGAAACACCATATTGCTTGTATTCCAATTTTCTGATTGATGAATCTTTACTATGTTTGACATATGAATGAACAAGTACTACTTAAACACACAATTTAATATTGGTTTGATTATGATTCTTTCATGTTCTGATGATTTTTTCAACTAGGGGCATCTAAGTAATTATAAATTTTATTTGATTGATTCACAATTGATGATTTATTATGTCTTCTTAGTTACTCAATGACGTCTGCGCAAAGACAAAGAGTCACAAGGATATGGGGCATAATTTTTTCTTGGTTTTTTGCGTATGGTGATTGTTCCAAATGATCCTATAAATTTCACCTATCTTAGATGTTTATGGTAAGAGCTGCCACTATGGGTGGATAGCCGCATATATCTCGATCTTTGTTATGTGTAAACTACGGTGAGCTTGAAACAATTTCCTTGTCTTTTTTCTGAATTTAGATTCTCGCTAAGGTATACGAAGCATAATGTACCCAAGGATATGAATTTTTAAGGTCATTGCGGGTCCAATATCTTTCCTTACACAAAATCTAATATAATAAAAGGAAGGTGACTATTTTGTTATCTTGGCTCCTATGCCTTGATACCTATGTTTTTTTCTGACATTTCAATAAAACATAGTATTCATACTTTCATAATATCAGTGGGTATTAGTGATGGTTGTACTATCAAGTGGTATCCAAAAGCACCCAATGATAATAAAATGCTACAATATCTGCAAATCAGTGACAAAGTCCTAAGAGTCTACAAATAGCTGCATTTAGAGATTGCATGATGCATTTTTGAAAGAACAACATAAGGATTTGAGCTCAAACTTATTTCTATTTTTAATTCATCTGAAATCCAAGATATTTACATACTTATGCTTCCCGAAATCTCTGATCTATCAGGAACAAAATCGAACTCAACTTTTAAACGTGATTAACTTGGTACTCGTGTGTTTACTCTTAACACACCTTCATTTCTTCACTTCTTCTAATCCATTCTTTCTTATTCTACCCGTTCCATGCAAGTGATACGTACTTTCAACATAGGGATTTCATTTCTTTTTCCTTCAATTTCATTCCCGAGGGGGCATGATCACACTATTATCAATCAAATTTTTGCTCGAAACAACATTAAAAATGACTTCATTATCAAACAAACTAGGGGCATAACAGTTCATTGACTAAGTCAAAACTGTTAGATAGAAAGCTTTGGTTCTCATAAGCTAGATATCTTGTGCCCCCCATTTTAAAAGATTCTTATTAAGCTCTTGGTAGCTTTTTACTGACTTTTGGATGACAACCAAGTTTAGAATCAGTATTATCAATCTTTGGATGACAATTTAGTTCAGAATTGGTATCTTTTAAAAATATTTTATTGACCTTTGGACGACAACCAAGTTCAAGGTCAATTCTATTAGTTTAGTTCGATCAAGTGCGAGACTGATCTCATCAAAATTTTGTTCGACAACCAAGAACAAATTTCTCAATATTTCTGAAGTAAAAAATCAAAAACTTTCTTTGAATCAATACACTGCTCGCACATCAATTCAAAGAAGGGAAAATGTAACCACCTGGATTTGGTCTTCTTCTACTATAGACCCTATTTTCCCTAAGTGTGATCATACCCCCAATTATGTACAAACAACCCTGTTACTGCTTGGCATAATTCTTTTGAAATCAATTTAATCTCCTAAAGTGATCAAATCACTAAATTATTTACTTTTAGCCAAAATCAAAATCAATCAAATACATGGCTAAAAATGAT
>MU223370.1:248015-259964 GCA_018584345.1 Thuja plicata | reverse complement strand
GACATGTGGTCATGAGACCAAGTCTTATGAGGCCACATAGCCCTTAGGAATAGGACATGTGTGGGTGAGGATAATGATTTATTAATAATTAATTATTTTAGCCAAGGTGATGTGTCAAGTGACTAGGCCTATGAGGTGGACTAGGAGATTTAGTCATATTTAGTGATTGTGTAATTAACAAATTAATTAAATCACTTTAATGAGACTAATTTAGAAGACTTAGGATAAGAATAATAGACTATAGTGAATGTATCAAATAAATTAAATAATTTACTCAATAAATAGAAGAAATAAATATTAATTAAATAATAAATATTTAATTAATTCATCAAGTCAATATTACTTAAATAATAAATATTTAATTAATTAATTAATGAAGCCATTTTTTAGTGTATACATTTTTCCTCTCTTTGAAATAATGTGTTGGTCACATTGTTTCAAAGAAAAATCAAGCCTTTTGCCCCTGCCCCAGACAATGTCGACGAAAGTGACCTATGCATGCCCCCTCAAGAGATTGATTGACAAAATTTATGATTGTGTTTTTTTTTGTTAATCAATCTCACAAAAAGATTCATAAGAAATGATGGAAAAATAGGGTAAATCATAGAGATTGTGATAGGTAGGATCCACACATAAAGAAAAATGGGTCCATAGGCTATATATAGGGCCAAAGGGTCCCCTATAGAGTAATTATGCACACTTGTCATTTAGAGATTGGAGCTTGGAGAGAGAGAAGAGTAGAGATGAGAAGATGTCATTCCCACTTGCAGATCATCACTTTGAGAGGGCCAGACACTTCTAGAGGCTTCCTGAATCTGGAGACTCGGTAGGTGATTCATCCTACTTCGTCAATATGTGAATGTTTGCATGTTTTTCTATGATTTTAGCATGGATTAGGGGAAATCAATCTATAGGTTAGGATTGAAAAATTAGTGTTATAGGAAGTAGGACAAAATGCATAATTGTGGCACCTATATGCACAGCAACTGGCCACGTTTGCGCAATAAACTACGCATACATTTAGGGTACCTATGCATGTGTGGGAGGAGAATTTTATGCAGCGCATTTGTGAAGCAAATGTGGTTCTGCGTATTGGACAAATTGTGCAGTGCAGTCATGTAGGGATGTTGCACTTTCATTAGATCTGCGCAAATGATAGGGGGTTTTGCACGTACATGTTTCGATGCTGCGCATTCATTGAAAATGGTAGAATTTTGGCAAATTAGTAGGTCAATTAGGTCAAACATTATATCGAGAGGCTGAGTTGATCTGTCAAAGTTGTATTTTGATCAAGTTTTATCAAGATAGGAAACATTGTAGCATGATCGCTAGTTAACCTTCCTGAGTTTAGATAATTGATAGAATTATCTGTTGGTACGGTGATAAACATGTGTTTGATTGATAAGATAGGATAGATAGATAGATCAGTTTGAGAGAAATTTGATTGTTTGATTGGTTGATGTCTATGATAGGAGGAGATGATTGATATTCTGATGTCGCGAGAGCGATATCCCGTGATGTAGAACCTGAGGCCAGTGTTGTCGGAGACTGATAGAGTATTGATTGGGGCGACTAGACTATACCATGTGATTTACACGCCCAAGATTTAGGCGAACCTGGGCATGCTGACCGCACTTGTAGAGAGATGACACTCGGAGATGAATACCTTTCATCTCCTGATAGGAGAGATGATAATCACATTGGAGGATGTTTATCGCATCCTACGACTACCCATCACAGGAGAGCTGCTGCAGTACGATCAATACGACGGTGTGGCTGAGTGCAGAGCAGTGTTTGGTGATGAAAATATAGATGAGACTAAGATCAGATGGGAGGAGATGGTAGAGAGATATGAGCCACTGCCGGTTGTTTTGGCTGGAGTGACCAGAGGATATGTCTGTCTAGACCAGAGATCACATGGCTTCGCATTTGGATAGGGCCGGACATTACAGAGCATGATGGAAAAGGGAACCCATTTTTCTTGGGGATGTGCTTGCTAGTGCATCTATATCATGATCTTCATCAGGTGGTGTATCACAAGGGAGCATCTCTATCAGATGGTGTTACATTGATGGGAGCATATTTCCATTACATGACCTATAGCCTTGAGATTTCACGGCATGGGGCACACGTATATATTCCTCTACATATCTATCCAGTCATAGTATAAGATGGGACGTCTGGAGTTCTGGCGGTACTCTTTTGACACCATTGATTATGTTATCTGGAGACCCTACCTAGGATGTGACTCATGGGAGGACGATTGTCAGCTCAAATACTGCTTTGAGTCCCGATGGTTGATAGGGAGGACTTCCTATATCATTGAGAGGCAGATTGTTAGCCAGGTCTTGCGACAGTTTGGCAGGATTCAGGGGATGCCATAGGGGGTGATGGATTTCACATGCACCCACCAGGAGAGACGGTACTAGGGGCCTATGGTGTCTTATGAGGTTGTGAGACAGGAGTTATTGGACATACCATTTCAGGAATGGTCAATTAGACAGGGGGTCATAGACCCAAGCATGATGGCAGATTATGAGAGATATTTGAGGGATCATCTGTTCCCTAGACTGACTAACCTAGCAGAGAGGCCACCAAAGAGAGATGCTGGAGACAGATGCCAAGATAGGTGACAAAGCTAGGATAGGAGAGGTTGAGGGAGAGGCAAAGGTGGTGATGGTGATGGAGATGATGGAGGTGATGGTCTTGATAGAGGGAGGGGGGATAGAGAGGGACCGCGGATGAGAGGTGGAGGCGTGCGATCATTGGGTTTGATGCCACCCCCTGTGAGACAGATGCAATGCCAGCCACCTGCATAGGATGATCCTATGGTATAGGTATAGGTACAGACATCATCACAAATACTAGTATCCATATAGGTACAAGATCAGGGTGATGTAGTGGATATACTAGACCAGGAGAGAGTGGTGCAAGGTGGACATATGCAGGACAATATACGGGATGAGAAGATGCCTGACATTAGAGAGGAGGTAAAGATGCCAGGTGTTGGGGCACAAGATGTAGAGGCATAGATGGATGTTGAGGGGTAGGATCTATATTTATAGAGGGATGTTGTGGATGAGGAGGATATATACATTGACGCATTGCTAGTCAGACTAGCAATGACACAGGTACAGGAAGACTGTGTCCCAGGTTTGGAGAGATGGATGGGGAGACTAGAGGCTGAGCTCGTAGAGGCTAGATAGGAGCAAGATACTACCATAGAGAGGTTAGGAGAGGTAGAGACATTACTAGATGAGCTTGATTCTACAAAGACATTGGGGCCTCATGCAGATACTCTTTAGATGATGATGTGAGCTGGTAGGGAGATCACCTACTGAAGGGAGGCATATAGACAGGTTGTTCCTAGAGACCAGTGGATTGGGAGATTTAGAGAGAGTTGCTATGTAGTCAAGGAAATCATACATCAGAGACAGGGATCAGCCAGCAGAGGCACATCTGTACACCCATCGGGACCACCCTTAGGTGTTGGAGATCCATCAGCAGCAAGACCCTCTATTGCATCATGCAGACATCAATAGACTGATTCTGGGGGAAGTGGATCTTAGTTATGTGATATACACCTTGTATTTGAGAGCATCATTATTATATCATTATTTAGACTTGATGGACACTTGAGCACATTGTTATGTTATGAGATATCATTGGACATTTGGACATTTTTATTTGTTTTATGGACCCTTGATGATGTACTTTCTATATGATGCAATTCTAGTATGATTACTTCTATGATATATATATATATATATATATGTGTGTGTGTGTGTGTGTGTGTGTGTGTGTGGATACTGACATATGAAGGATGTGATGAATGACTTTGATATGCATTTTACTTTATGTGTCAGCAATGTGATGAATTTTTTAAATATGGATGCATAATGGTTATGATTGATCATATAATGACTAATGACATATGAATGAATTTCAAATAGATGGATGAATAATAATGATCGAAACAAATGATAATGAACGTAATGAGAAAACAAAAATGATAATACTACATAATGACCATGAATATGATAAGGAATGATCAAATGATAATATTGGAAATGGATAACAAACGAATGATATGTTATAATGATATAAAATGAAAGGTATAATGATGGTAGTAATATAATGACCTATAATGTGATGAAATGACAACTATGATAAAATGAAATGATCAAAATATGCATGCAAATATAAATGGTTATATACAAATGAATAATCCTAACAAAGAAAAACTAAGGATATATACATAATGAACCATGATAAAGGCTATATTTTTGTTACCCAGAATGTCCTCAATTTTAAACAACAATGTGTCCAACACAAGAAGAATAGACAAAGGTGATCTAAGAAAGATATCCTACAAAACCCTATAAAAGGAGCATGGGTATGCAAAAAATCTATTAAATGTAATGCAAAATGATATGTGAAATGTGTATCCCCACAACTTCACGAAACATCTTAGAACTTCATAACTATTGGAATTTGATTTTCATAATTGAGCTCATTATGTTGCAAGAAGATGCAAGCATCATGGTATAATTAAACCAGGATGACCTGAGCACTTCTTGCATGGATTTTAATATAGAAAAATTGACAAGCATCTAGGTATAATTGAACCAAGATGACTTGAGTTTCGTTTGCATAATAGACAAGGAATATCCCCCCTCCACCAGGGAACAAATATTTGGAGTCAAGGTATGTGTGGCGTATCACCATCAATAGTATTCGCATAACAAAATGATTTTTATGTTGTCAATACTTATTAAACGGATGAAGGCACTTACACACATACACCCATATTATTTTTTTCTTTGAATTCACTGGAAAATATCCCACAAACAACAATCAAAGAAAATATCATGTCTCATCCCAGATATTCTAATCAATGACATATTTGGAGTTTTAAACTCATGTCAAAGATATCCCAAAATACCATAGGAAACATTATAACAATGAAATCCATATATGAATGCATAATCTATAACAAATCATTCTAACATGCCTGCCATGAATATACATTTCTTTGCCAAAAGATAGTGTTATGTTTATTGATCAGTTTGGTCAATGTGATGTTGTTTCAAATGTATAGATAAATGGTCACATTTTGAAAGATAGGTCACAGATTATGAATCATGATTAGAATAGAATTGTGTAAGAACAATTGATTGTGTTTTCTTGTCTGGTGAAAATACTCCATTCTGTCCTCTAAGAGTCGTGACTATCATAGATCCACTTCCCAAACTAGGTCGAGGACATGTCCCCAGCTAGGTGATGGACTGACTTATCATGGGTGAAGAAAGACACACTGGACTAGGATGAAGACCAAGACAATAGACCAAGCTATGATGGGGTTTTATTAGTGATTTATACAATGGATAGGATAATCATGTACTAGCCATTTCATTATGATATTTACAAGGCAAATGGTGACTTGAATAGCCATTTTATTATGGGTATATACAAATGGGATGATGTGCTAGAAGAATCCTAATAGAGAGAGGAGCTACCTTGTCACAAATAGCACCTGTTTCCAGGTTTTCACCACATGTTTTAATTGCAATTTTCTTGTGATTTTTTTATTTATTTTTTTTTTTTATTTTTTTTCATTTTTTAAATTTTTTTTACATATCCCTTGAATTGGGATTTCAAGCATAGAACTTCTTGAGGTACATGCTATTAAGAGGCTCATCCAAGAGATCTCCCTTAGATGTAGACAAATGATAAGCTCCTAAAACATTGACTGTTGTAATTACAAAAGGTCCTAACCAGTTAGGCTCAAACTTGCCCTTCTTCTCACGATGCTGCTGATTTTTGGGATTCTCATGAAGGACTAGATTACCCACCTTAAAGTCTCTGGGTTTCACTTTACTATTATACTGATGAGACATCCTCTGTTGATAGACCTTTAAGTGATCAAAGGCTCTTTGACGGTGTTCATCTTGCAATTATAATTCAGTTAACCCCACAACTCTATATTCTTCATCTGGAATCAAATCTTTCAGGGATACACAAAGAGAAGGTAACTCAACCTCAAGGGGCAGAACAACTTTAGATCCATAGACAAGGGAATATGGTGTGGCTCTAGTGGGAGTATGGATGGAAGTGTGATAATCCCATAGGGCAAGATTCAATTGGACATGTCAGTCACGACCAACGTCATTGAAAATCTTTTGAAGGATTTTGACAATGGTTTTATTGCCTCAGCTTGACCATTACCTTGGGGGTAATAAATGGTGGAATAATGGTGGGTGATGTGGAATTTAGCACATAGTTCATCCATATCTTGAGTTTGGAATTGCTTCCCATGATCAGTAATAAGATGCATAGGGATACCATCTTTGCAAATGATATAATTAAGGATAAACATGGAAACCTGTTTACCTATGACAGTGATAAATGGAATGACTTCAATCCACTTGGTAAAATACTCAGTTGCGGTTATAATGTACTTATGGCCATTAGAAGATGGAGGGTGAATTGCACCCACGAGGTCGAGTCCACACTGACGAAATAGTAATGTAGTTATAAAAGGATGAAGCTGTTGTGTTGGTGCATGAATAATATTCCCATGTATTTGAAATTTCTTGCATTTCCTAGCAAAATGAAAGGAATATTTCTCCATAGTAGGCTAGTAGTAAACCATACACATGAGCTTCTTTTCCAAGGAAGGACCACTTGATTGTGTTCCACAAATACCCTCGTGTATGTATTGTAAGGTAGTTTGATCTTCATCATGTTCAAGGCATCATAATAGAGTACCATCAAGACCTCGCCGATATAGGGTGTCAGATATTAGGAGATAGCGGGAGGTTTGGCGTAAAAAGGTTCATTTTTGGTTTCTAGATAAGTCGGGTGAAATGATATTATCTTTTAGGTAGGAATATATCTTTCCGTAGGTAGGGGAATATTGTCCGATAATATGACATATGATACTTGTATCAGGATCATCATACACAGGATAAGCCAAATATTCCACTAACAAATCAAAATGGGATTTGGTATCTTCCACATCAAATAGAGAAGCAATTGTAGCCATAGCATCTGCAACCTTATTTTCATGTCTTGGAATTTTCTCAAAGGTAATAATTGAAAAATATTGCTTAAAGTCATCCACCATACGCTTATATGGTAACAAATTGTCATCTTTGGTATGTTATTCATTGTAGAGCCATCTTCAATCCAGTCATCAAAGCTTCATACTCAGCTACATTATTTATACAAGGAAAGAGTAACTTGTAAGACTTTGGTATTGTATATCCTTGTGGTGTAAAAAATAACACTCCAGCTCCTAAACCATGCTGATTATATGATCCATCAAAGTACAACTTCCATGTTTGTGTAGATAATGTCAAGATAAGTGCATCTAGAAATTTTGTATGTATAGGTTGATCATCTGTTAGTGGTGCCTCAGCTAATTGATCTTCAATTACTTGTCCCTTGATGGCCTTTTGGTCCACATACTCAATATCAAATTCACTGAGCAACATAACCCACTTAGCCAATCTTCCTGTCAATGTTGTCTTACTCAAAAGGTATTTCAAAGGATCAATCTTTGCAATAAGCTTGATGGAATGAGAGAACATGTAATGCCACCACTTTTGTGAAGCAAAGACCACTTCTATACATGCTCATTCAATTGGTGAATAATTTAACTCATATCCCACAAGGGTATGACTGATGTAATATATAGCTTTCTCTTTACCTTCTTGATCTTATTGGGCAAAAAGAGCACTGAGTGAGATTTTTGTAGTTGAAATATAGAGAAAGAGTGGTTTTCCTGGAATCGATGACATAAGAGTAGGAGGATTTGCTAAATATTGCTTGATATTAGTGAAGGCTTCTTCACACTTATCATCCCACTTGAATAAGATGTCCTTATGTAACAAGTGTTGAAAAGGATGACTTATGTCTGCTAATTGAGAAACAAACCTTCTGATTGATTGGAGGCATCCTTGTAAAGGTCTTAATTGACTGATATTCATAGGGGAAGCCATTTCCATGACCGCCTTAACTTTTTCTGGATCAAGCTCTATGCCCTTAGTTGAGAAAATATACCCTAACTATTTTCCCGATGTAACTTTGAATGCACATTTATTTGGATTGAGTATAATCTGGTACTTTTCCATCCGGGTGATTCTATCCAACACTCTTAAATGACCATATCTATTCTTGGATTTTTCTAGGATATCATCAACATAATATTCCATTATGGTATGCATCATGTCATGAAAGATTGTGGTCATAGCCCTCTGATAAGTTGCACCAGCATTTTTGAGCGCAAAAGGCATCACATTCCAACAATATGTGCCCCAAGGACATGTAAAGGCAGTCTTTTCTTGGTCTTCTAGTGCAATCTTGATATGGTTATAGCCAGAAAAACCATCCATTAAGGATAACATCTCATGCCCAACCGTAAAATCAACTATAATATCAATGTTAGTCAATGTAAAGTCATCTTTAGGACAAGCCTTATTGAGATCTCAAAAATCTATACAAATCCTGATAAACTTGTCTGGCTTGGATACTGGTTCAATATTGGAAATCCACTTAGCATAATCAATGGATTGAATGAATCCGACATCTAGTAATTTCTTCAATTCTGCTTTGACCATAAGTGCAATATGAGGATGAATTTTTTTGAGTTTTTGCTTTACTGGCCTGATTCCGGGCACAATAGACAAATGATGCATAATAAGATTAGGATCTAGCCCAGGCATATCAGCATAAGACCAGGCAAAATTGACTGTTCTTTCTTTGAAAAATTGTGAAAAGGCTTCTTTCTCTGACTCTGTTAAGGATGCTTTTATTTTTAGAATACATGGGGACTCCTCCGCTCCAATGTTGAGAGGAAATGTTGGTTCAATAAGTATTACAGATTGCTCTTTGATACATATAATTGGGGAGAGTGTCAATCCTTCCATCTTTAGGCACCTCAGAGAGGTTTTCACCCTTAGATACATCTTTTCTTTTTACTTTTTTAGGATCTAACACTGCCATTGAGTGGTTTTCACCATTAGATCTATTGATTATTTTTACATTTTTATGACTAAAAGGATTGGCACCCTCTCCAAAATAAGCCGTGTCATTGAGTTCTATTGGAAATCCCACCTTATGATCCCTTGGTGGTAGATGATCTCTGATTCCAAGATAGTCGATAATTGCATCATCATTATGGAAAACATCAAGTTCTGGATTATTGGGGAATCCCAAGCTATAAGCTCAGGGTGGATAAGGGGTATTGGATCATTTGGGTCAATTTCAAAGGTTGAGATGGTATTGATGGAAAATTTATCAAAGTTTATGATTGTATCGGCTAGGTCTATTTCCATACTCTCATCTGAATTGTCTATCACAAGATAATTCTCACTTTCCTCACAATCACCAAGAGTAGTATCATGCGAATCTAATCCTAATGGTTCCATCCTTGAACTCTCCCCCTCATGATAATCATTACTATAGATATGGAAAACATCAACTCCCATCTCTTCGGTATAGTCAGATAATGAATCCCATTCATAAGCATTAGAATCATCATCATCATTATCCCTAAGTCTGTTAATGATTTATGTCGCTATCTTTTCCTTTTCTAGATCTACATACATGCCATGTTTTCGGAACTCTAATGCAGGAGCCTTAGAATTATTGTAGAAAGCTGTAATATTTTATTTACCTTTAGATTCCTTTGGTCCTTCTCGTTTGTATCCTAATCCTGTGGTGTCTCTTTGGTAATTTGGATTTTTCAGAATTGGTTTTATAACACCCTCTCTCTGCAACCCTATAGATCCACTGCCTTGATATCCCATATTTTGCAACAGAGTATATCCCTTGCAGTATACATCGGGTGATATATACTCATGTTTTTCATATTCTTGATCTTTATGGTGTTTAAGCAAATGATTAGCATTACGCTCTACTGCCTCTTTTGATATAGTGCCCCCACTTATAAATGTGCCATAAAAAAGTGTAGAAGGAGATTCCGATTGTTGTTTGATAATCAAATATTTTCCATATGACTTAGGAGATAAGGGTAACTCTGTGATACATAAAGTTTGACCCAAAGTGTATTCTCCCACACTTTTCTCTCTTATGTCTATTTTTATTCCATTGGATTTAGAGGTCGATCCATCATTACTAGGATCAATGGGTGTTGTTATAGAAGATCCAACACAATTATAGGATACCAAGGATTCAGGTGTTGTCTTCACAGTGTTGCAATGCTGAAAAGGATTTAGATCTCCTTTAATAGTGATTTCTTGACCGTTATGTGGAAACTTCAAACAATGATGATAATTCAAGGGCACAACTTGCATAGAATGAATCCAAGGTCTCCCCAAAAGAATGTTATATGCGAGATCCATATCAAGGACTTGAAAAAGTACATCTTTGACTACAGTACTGACTCTAATAGGAAGAAAAAAAAATCCCTTGGATGACCTCTCTTCTTCATCATAAGCTTTAATTCTGATTTTATTCTTTGGATCTACTACATTTTTATAAAATCCCAATGCAAGGACTAGTTTTAAAGTGCATATATTCAAGCCAGCTCCTCCATCTATTAGTACTCTTTTGATTTTATGATTTTGCACAAGGACTTCTATATGGAGTGGAGAATTATGTGGTTGATTAATGACTAGATCATCATGCTCAGTGAAGGATAGGTAATGTGGAGTTGTCAAATGCCCCACCATAGCTTGGAATTGGGCTTGATCTATATTTGTAGGAACATTGGTTTCTAGAAGAGCTTTCTCAAGAATATCATTATGAGAAGGTGACAGATGCAAAAGCTCAAGTATAGATATTTGGGCTGGTGTTTTCTTCAATTGATCCAAAAGATTGTATTGATTGGAAGCATTTGGCGTGGACTTTGGAACATAGACAAACTTGTTTTGAGAGGTGCTAGGTTTGGATGAGACATCTTGAAGAGTAACTTTGGATTGGGCTTGAGTAGTGACATTAGCTGGTTGACTCTTTTCTTTGATAGTAATCACATTGGCATATTATTGGGAAGGATGGCATTCAGAAATGTGATTTACATACTTATAGGATGTTGTATTGTAGTTGTCTTGATTATCACCCTTAGCATTGGAAGAACTTCCTTTCTCATGTTCGGGAAGTGGATCTTTAAAAGGTGTATGTGACTCATTTGAGGTATGTCCATCAACATTAATTTCTCCACTTTCAATCAAGTCTTGTATCGCATGTTTGAGTCTTTGATAATCATTGGTTTTGTGACCTTTCCCTATATGAAATTCACAATAATCATTATCATTCCACCAAGAAGGCTTCACCCTACGTTCAAAATATCTAGTTTCAGAAAGTGCAATGAGTTTCTTTGTGGTCAACTTCCTTAATGTAGATTCAAGAGATTCACCCAAAGGAGTAAAAGTTCTTCTACGTGGCATAAATGGTAATCTTGATGAATTGTTGTTGGTATTCTGATTTGCACTTTGATTGCTATGAGTAGGTTGATTAGCATTGGCTTTGCTTGTGAGATTCAAAATAGGTTGTGTTGGTTTAACATGTCAATTTTGCACAATCCCATCATTGACAATGTTCTTGTTTTTGTTTCAAAATTTGGACTTGTCATTATTGTTGTTGGGATTTGAATTTGAAGATCCAACATTGTCCTTGGAGTAAAGCTTAATCTCAACTTTTCTAACCATAGCTTCCTCAATTTTGACTCCATTTTCAATGAGCTTGTTAAATTTTGGAGGACATTGCAATTGCAACCTATAGATCATTTCTTGTGTAAGGTTATGCACAAAGATATCAATCTTTTCTTGTTCAGGAATTGTTCATGGATACTTGGAAAACAATTGACGCCATCTTTGCAAAAAAGTAAGGAAGGGTTCTCCATTCTTTTGTTGTGCATTGCAAAGATCAAGCATAGTGACTTCATGTTTGATATTATATGAATAATGAGTCACAAACTTGTCA
>MU223370.1:215624-235499 GCA_018584345.1 Thuja plicata | reverse complement strand
TAAGGCCTCTGAAGAACTGGCTGAGCCACATCCATGTAGGACCATAAACCTCGTGACATGAGGAGTCTGGTCATGTGTGGCTTCCATGTGTGGTAGTTGTGAGGTGTCAGTCGGGCCACAGAGGGGTTCGACATTGAAAGAAGAAGAAGACGGAAGAAGAAGGGTCTTTCTGAATGAAATGACAGAAATTAAAATGCACCCCCCCATAATGTAAAGTTCTATCCCCTGAGCACCTCAAATGAACAACTAATGAAAGCACACAAAGAAAAATGAGGAGAAAACCTGAGTTCCAGAAGTCGAACAGGAGCAGAATGGAAGGTGTGACTTTGAATATGAAAAATAGCAACCAAATGGCAAAAACAGGAAATAAGACCTATACCACTGCGTCCGTCTCAGAAACACCTTTCCGGCGATATTTCGTTTTCCAAAAAATGAGCTTGTATGCTCAAGTTATGAGCAAAAAACCAACTGCCCCTCAAAATGCATGCTCCTTGGAAAAAAACAGTCACTAGCTTAAATTTGACGGCTGTATGGCCGTCACCGGACGTCGGCGGTGCTCCGGTGGTCAGTGGGCGGCGCCACCGGCGGGGCGGCGGTCTGGCGGGGCATCGGTGGTGGGCAAGCCGGGCGCGGGCGGCGGCCGGGCAACGCTCGGGCGGGGAGGAGCGGCGGTGTTGCAACGGTGGCGGGCCGGTGGGGCGCTGGTGGCGCAGCCGAGCAAAGGTTGCGCGGTGGCTGGGCACCGGTTGCGCGCCGGGCTAACTGGTGGCGCGACTTATTTTAACACTGGCTGCGTTAATTTAAACGCATGAAAATCATTTTAAATGATTTTTTTTTAATTTTTTCCAAAATTTTTTGAGAAATGACCTCGATTTTTGAGCCGTACGACCCTAAGAGGCCAAATTTTTTTTCCTGTGCTCCCGGAGGCTAAATAGGTCAAACTTTATGTGATTTCGACTCTCCCAGGCCTTTTGAACGCAATGGCGGTGTCTGTTTTGTCTCAATCTTCTCCAAAAAATGGTGCCTCCTTAGAAATGATAGAAAAATCCCAGAGAAGCTGTAGATGACGCTTTCGATTCGTGGCTTCGAAAATATTCAAACCAGACAGCAGTAGGGTGGCTCTGATACCATGTAGGAATTGCAAACATGCAAATCCACAGACCCTGAATACACCTGCATGCAAGAACCTGATACAAAGTAGAAGCAAAAAACGAAAAGGCTGAAGAACTCAGAAGTTGCTCAGAAAGTGAGAGCAAAATTATAATCTGAATTCATGAAAAGCAATTACAAAGTTTGACCTTATAAAGGAGAATGAAACCCTAAAAGGTAAAAGCTAGGTTGCACATTATTAATTAAGAGTTATTTAATAATGCACCTAAGAGACGCTTAAGCAACTAGAGTAAAATGAAATAATACTCTAACAAAATGTCCACTAAGTGCACCATTGTGTTCTCCTGAATTAGATTCTCCCTTATAGACCCTCTAGGGATACACAGTTGACTCCCTTTAAACAATAGACCACTTTGAAAAGTATATTCAAAGAACTAACTATGAAAGTGATTCTTGTATTCTTGGCATACCTTGTAGATGTCTGCAAAGTCTTCATCTTCTCCATATAGGTATTTGAAGTTGTCTATCCCCATGCTCTGTAGTTGTATCTCTTGGATGGTCAGGCCTCTTCTACTTAAAGTATCTGCTACCTTATTCTGCAATCCCTTCTTGTGTTTGATGTTGAATGTGTAGGCTTGCAGGTACTCTATCCACTTCATGTTCTTGTGACTAAGTTTATCTTGAGAGTTCAATAAACTTAATGCTTGATTGTTTGAATAGACTATGAACTCCTTTGGAAGAAAATAGTGCCTCCATTTTCTCAGTGCTTGGACAAGAGCATACATCTCTAGGTCATAAGAATAGTATTTCTTCTTGGCTTCACTTAGTTTCTCAGAGTGGAAAGCCACTGGTATTCCCTCTTGGCTCAAGATTGCACCAATGGCTACATTGTTGGCATCACATTCAACTGTGAATAGCTTTTCAAAGCTTGGAAAAATCAAGATTGGTTGAGTAGAAATATTCTTCTTTAACAACTCAAACACATGGTTAGCTTTTTCATTCCATACAATTTTAGTTTTCATCCCACCCTTGATGGTATCAAGCATAGGAGCACAAATTGCACTAAATTTCTTTATAAACTTCCTATAGTACTGTGCTAAGCCATGAAATCTTCTTACCTTAGTTGTTGTCCTTGGAGTAGGCCAGTTGATAATGGCTTCCACCTTGCTAGGATCCATCTTTAGATTTCCCTGAGATAGTACAAACCCAAGGTACACTATCTCTTGTTTCATGAATTCACATTTTTCCAAGTTGATCATCAACTTCTCTTCATGCAGCTTCTTGAAAAATATTTGTAGATGTCTAAGGTGTTCTTCTCTTGTCTTACTATAAATGAGTATATCATCCAAGCAGACTACCAAAAATTTTCCTATGTAGTCTTTTAGGACTTCATTCATGAGTCTTATGAATGTGGATGGGGCATTGGATAACCCACATGGCATTACAAGCCACTCATACAGTATTGTTGTGGTCTTGAAGGTTGTTTTCCATTCATCTCCCTCATTGACTCTGATTTGATGGTAACCACTCTTCAAGTCAATCAAGTCATTTTATATGCAGCCTTATTGGGAAGGGTATCTCCTAGAATGAAGTATATTTGGTGGCTTATAGTCCTCTTAGGGGGTAAGGATGATGGTTGTCCATCACTAACAATGCCTTCATACTCCTGCAACATCTCTTGCACTTCTTTTGGCAATTTTGTCTTCTTGACTCTCTTGTCTGCAACTTCTTCTTTTGGTTTCAACTAAAGTGCAAAGCCAACTCCTTCTCCTTCTTCTAAGGCATCTAAGAAATATTTCTCACTAACCATAAGGACATTGGGGCTAGAAGATTTCATCTCTCCATCCTCTAACAGTGACTGTATTTTGAATGTCACATTGTCCTTCTTGAAAGAATATGAATTCTTTGCTCCATCATGCATGGCCTGTCTATCAAATTTCCATGGTCTACCTAGGAGTAGGTGGAATGCATCCATAGGTAGTACATCACATAATACTTTATCCTTATATCTCCCAATTGATAATTCCACCCAAGCTTGTTCATTGACAAGGACATGTTTCCCTTTGTTCAACCAAGTAACTTTATAGGGATTTGTGTGGGGTATCCTTTCCATTTTCAACTTGTCTACTACTTCCTCTAACACTATGTTCTCAGTAGAACCTGAGTCTATGATGACTCTACACACTTTCCCCATCATTTTTCATTTCACTCTAAAGAGTGATCTCCTTTGACTAGGCTCTTCTCTCACTGTCTCCTTAATCAAAGTTCTTCTCATCATTAAATTCTCACCTTCCTCTGACTCTAAGGTAACCTTAGGGTTTTTGCTTCCACCACTAGCCTCTTCTTGGACATCATTTGCCCTTTTATCACTTCCTTGAGAAGTAGTAACCTTCTCTGAACATTTGTATGAAGGATGCCCCATCTAGTTGCAGTGGTAACACTTCATGTTAGCAAAGTAGTTACCCCTACCTTAGTTATTGTTTCTTCCTCTACTACTAGAGTTCCTTCCTCTATTTGAACTCCCTAGGTTGGAGTTTCCTTCTTGTTTTTCAGAAAATTTAGTCTCTCCTTGACTCTTTGGTTTAGAACTCCTTCCACCATATCCATCTCTCTATCCTCTAGTGTCTCTTCCACTACCTCTTCCTCTAGTAGTGCTAGAATCTTGTTTCTTTCTTAGCTTCTCTTTGACTTTTATAGCAATCTGGTGGCACTTCTGAATGGTGTCTGGAGTCAAGAGACTCATCTCATCTTGTATGGTCCACTTAAGGCAATTAAGGTATCTTGCTACCTTAACCTTCTCATCCTCTAAAACTCTAGATCTCATGCAAAGTCTCTGAAACTCTCTAGTCTAGGATTTTACATCTAGGTCCTTCTATCTTAAACCTTGTCTTCTTTTATGTAGTTGGATTTCATAAACCTCAGGGATATAGGCATCTCTGATTTTTGCAACCATAGCCTTCCATGTGGCAGTGGGCCTCTTCCCTTCTTTCTCCCTCTCATCGTGGATGAATTTCCACCAAGTGAGTGCATACCCTCTTATTCTAGCCTTTGCAACTTTCACCTTTTGAGCCTCAGTGATACCATCACACTCAAAATGGTTTTCTAGTCCTTTTATCCAATCTAGGACTATCCCTAGTTCCATCTTTCCAGTAAAGATAGGAACTCCTTCTAGTGATTTACCACTCATATCCTTTAAATCTTTCAGGAATGGTTCCTCATTAAGGACAGGGTCAACTTTAGGTACTTCATCATCTATGGAAATATCTTTGGCTTTCCCTTCAACCTTATCCTTCACTTCTACTTTCACATCAACTTCATCTACCTTTTGCTCTAATTGAGCCAATCTATCTCAGATAATTCTATCCTCCACTTCTTGATCATCTACCTTTTTATCCAACTCTGCATTGGCCACCATTGTAGACTCTCCTACTAACTCTTCTGGTTGGAACATTAACCACAAGCTTGATCAAACAAGCTCTGATACCAATTTGATGGATGTGTTCCAAGGTTTGCTCACACAAGCTTGCTAAGGAATTCACTTGTCCTAGTTACTTAAGATCCTAATCCCTCTTCTAGGATCTCAATAGCCTCAAGAATCCAAGCCTAAGACTACCCTAACTCCACTCCAAGAGTTAGTCTTCTTGTGTTTAACCTTGAAGGACAACTATCACTAGTTTTGTCTCAATGCTTCTCTCTAGTTTGAAGGATTCTAGACATAAATCCTTTAGTCCAAATTCACCAATGCTACAAGGGTCATGTCCACCATTTGAACACTCATTCTACATCCTTTTCACTCCAATGTAATAGGTCTTCAATCCCAATTAAATCGAGTTCCAAATTCATTCTTTATAGGACCCTATTAGGCCTAATTGACCAATTAGCCCTATCCAAAGGATTTTTCTGGATTTCTTCCCAAAACTTACAAACAAACCCAAAAAATAACCTAGGATCTTGATACCCTTTTGGAAGACCTAAAATATTTTCAAGGTCTAGGGTCACCAATTCATCCGTACATGAGTGTCCTGAAATGTAGGGCTAATAGGGCTTTTTGGGTTCCTAAAATGCAGTTAACTGATTTCTATATAGAAATCTATCCGAATGGATTGGTCAAGCTCTTATCTCTCAACTAGGGATCTATAAGACCCTAATGAATCTGAAACTACACTTGGTTCAGACCTTTCACACACACCCTTTCTTCTGTATTCAACTTTCTCTCTTCCACACACCTAACCGGATAGTCATAGCTCACCTAGGGCATGGCTTTAAAAATATAAAATCAGTTCTCTAGGCCTCCTAATTGAATATATACATTGTATAGAGTCTCCCCTAACATATTCATCCACCTTTTGTAGTTTCCCACGGTTGAATTCTATGGGGGAGCCATGAAACCAAAATTCTCCTAAACTGGACCAGTAAACACTCTAAATACTAAAAAAATTTCTAAGACTATCAAATCAACTCTAATCTACTTGCTCACTGAATTCAAAGATCTTGTATCTACTCCTAATTCACAAATCCGACATTGGATTCAGCCTTTCAATCCATTAACACACCCTTAACATTCAAACAAGTCGACTGTACTGTAAAACCATAACACTCTACTTTCATTCACTTCAAAAAAACTTGCATACAATATCCTCTACCTTGGGAAATGAGCCACAAAGTATCTTAAGACACCCCTTCCATTTTTTTAGGCCTCCAGCATTGATTTCCCACTCCTACAATTAAGGGAATCCAAAGTTGTCGAGTTGCATGCAACATTTGCAAAAATTGCAAATGTTGTCATGACAACTTTTGAGCATCTTTTGCGTTTATGATGCAAACTAACTTTTAGGACCTCTAACACATATAACTCGATGGATTAACATCATTAAGGCCTTTTTAGGAACTTTTCACACTTTTCTTAGGTCTAGGATACATTTACACCACATTTCCCATTTTAGGCCTATACTAAGGATTAACAACTTAGAAATCAACCTAACCTAAACTAGATTGGATTTAGTACTAACTACTAATCCATCTAGTCACACACATTGCAAGACCTTCAAAGGTCAAAAGTAAAATCATTGACTTGGCTAGAGTCAGTTACAAGCCAAAGTTGGGCTAAGCATTGGTAGTTTTCCTAGGTTCCCCTGCACTATTATGGGAGGAGGAGATATCACTCAAGCCCCTTGGAATTATTAGGAAGATATGTCACAATTACTTTGGGGTAGCCACAAAGAAAGGAAGAGGTTACCAATTTTGTACGAGCAAGAACTCTAATGGAGTTTCAAGGATGGAAATAAATTATCTGATAAAGGACCTTAAGAAAGATATTGAATAAATAACATGACCACCCAGCTGGACACACTTTAAGCAAAGCAAAATCATGATGAATTAGAGGCAATGATGACCAAATTTTGTCCTCATTGGAGGAAAAAGAAGAAATATTGTAGGGATAAAATGGTAGCCAATATTGATAACAAGCAAATTCAACTAGAGTTCAAGCTAGTTGAAGGTGATGAGGATAATATTTTCTATATTGCACAAAGGAGGCCATGGGCTCCATGACAAGGTATGCCTCTAGATCCTTTGTCTTTTAGTGGACCTTATTTGAATTTTTATGCATTTGGTAATCAATATAAACCCTCATACCAATTATATTTTTGGGACTATGTACCTCAACCTTGAAATTGCCCTCAGAATACTTGGGAAAATGATCAAAACCCTCCATCTCAATGGAAACAACCTCAAAGAAGTTGGTATCTACCCAAAGAGAGCTAACAACAAACATTTCAAAAGAGAGGAGGCTAGCAGTGGCCAAACCAGGTAACTAGTTACCTACAGCCACCTCCACAACCTGAATAACCAATAATAATGTCACCTACCAATCCAAATTCTAATGCACTTTAGCCTACTAAGTTGGCAACTCAACCTACACCTATTCCCAACAATAAGCCACAACAACAACTAGTTTAATCCATAGACCCTACCCAATACTTTTCATATGTTGTGAGCATAAGTGATATACATGTACATTCATGAATGAATTTTCCAGGACCTTATTCTCCTATTATAAACAATTTATCTATAGAAAAATAAGGAAACATTACATTACCTTATACCCTTGTACAATCAAGTAATACAAAGAATCCTGAACTAGTCCAAAATGTTGAACCAGTGCCACCATTTCCTCAAAGGTTAGAAATTGAAAAACCAAAAGAAGTGATGAGACCATTTTACTGTCTCTATTATATTAATCCTTATACTCAGTTTTTAAGTATTATCAGAACAATTGTGAACTTTTAGTCAGTTGAACTTATGTCAAGTACAGATAGAACCATTAAACCATGGGTGGAATAGATATGTCATATTATGCCAATATTATATATATGTTGTAGTATTTCATATAATAATTAGAATGTGTGTTCTAACATCTGGATTAATTTGAATAAGCTACTTGTATGAATGTCTTTTGCATGATAACTAATCCTACCAGGAAGTAGGAGTCACTGGGAGTGGTCGACAGCATTAAAGGAGGACATTAAAGACCAGCTTTGAACGAATAAGCCATCATGGCATCAGAAGACATGGCTACTGCAAATCAGGAGCCACTGTTTTAGATATGCATGAATGTAGCTCTACTATATTCCCTCTGTATTCCCAGTATGTTGACTTGGTTGTCTAGACTTCATTACATATGTCGTAAGCTGTTGCATTTCCTATCTTTTCTCTTTGGCGCAGTTTTAGTTAGATAGTTCCTTTTTCTGTTTCAGAATAAGAAAGTCAATCCTATATTTATAGGGATGAGATTGATAGTTTGTAAGTTCAAATATTTTTTGGAAATACAATGTTCTGATTGTATCTTGCACAACAAGTTCATTTTCAGTTTCATGTATCATTCTCATGTAATCAGTTTTAAAAGATAATAAAGTAAATTTTGTTTCATATTCTATGTTCATAGATTAGCAGAAGCCGACCAAGGGGACCCACTTGGTAGGTGGATTAGAATAGAATTAGAATAGATTTACTTTCTGCATTTCTAGCATTCTAGATATAAGATTACAGTTTCTTCCTGCAGCATTGTACTTTGTGAATGTTCCTGCAGCACCTGCAAGAATAGTTATAGTGAATGCTCTAGGTTGAAAGAATAGGTTTAAGTAGAGTTTGCAAGTTGTAGCATTCATTTTAGTAAGGTGTAAGTGTGTTTCCTTTCTTGTAGCCCTAGTATAGATTCCTTTCATGTACTTTACTTTCTTGCAACATAGGTAGAGTGGCTCTTTAAGGAACTTAGTGCACATAATGTGCTGTACTATTTCAAGTATACGTCCCTGAGTTGACAAACTAAATGAACCTCATGGTGGGAGAAGTGATCCTTAGATTGAATAAACTATTCCTAAGAGAGGATTTGGGCACAATTACTAAGCATCTATTGTGAGGCAGTTCATTTTTTGCGCCACTGCCAGGGATGGTGTCAAGCTAAGAAACTTTCTGAGTCATTTTTCATTCTTTTAGCTAGTTTAGTGGATTGTGGTCCTAAATTTGGTTCACCAGTGTGAAGAATTCATTTGCATGCATCAAAGGGGAAGAAGAAGAGATGAATATGGAAGATTTCTTCCAGGAGAACCTGTGAATTTGAATGAGCAAGCTAAAGAAGTTGAGTTGCCTTTTGTTGATGCAAGTCTCGAGTTTCCTACAGCATCTTCCGTTGGAGAAGAACCTTTTGATATAAGTGGTCTACGGCCTTTCGTTGAAATCTTGGCCATCTTTCTTGATAATTATAACCCAAAGGCACCTGTTGTTAACAATCCTATTGCTAATATTCCTTTCCAACAACAACACCAACTCCCAATACCTCTAGTAATGGCACAATCTAATTTCCTATTTCCTCTACCGAGCCTTATAAACAATGCCAACCTCAAAAATATACCCTTTGCTGCACTTCTGAAGTTTTATGGGTTGATAACCGAAGATCCTGACACCTTTTTTTTTGAGTTTGACATCCTCTATCGTAGCTTTGACTATAACACTGATGCCCATAAACTCAAGTTGTTTCCAACAACACTAAAGGAGTCGGCCTTACGATGGTTTATGGGCCTAGGAGCAAATGCAGCAGGTACATGGGATGAGATGCAGACTCTGTTTCTATAGAAATACAAAGAATATTGCAAGGGGAGTGACCTAAGGGGAGCTGACATTTTTAGAATGTCGCAAAAGGAGGATGAAACTTTGGAGGACTATGTTTCATATTTTTTATACACCATGCAGAAGAATCCGTAACATATTCTGGTGGAGGATTCACAAAAACTAGTCTTCTTGAGAGGAGTGAATGACAGCTGTTTGGAAGCATTGGACCTCATGGCTGGTGGGGACATATCCCAATCTTCTTGGGATGACCTCAAGAAAATCTGGCTCAACTACTCCAGATCAATTGGGAAGAAAAGCAGAGGATATCGGTCTACAATCATTAAAGGGAGCAGTTCAGGCATTTCTAAGTTGGAGATATCTAATTTGCTAGTAGATTTCAAGCAAGACATCATTAATGATGTTACTATGCATCTCGACACCATGATTGCTAAGAAGAAACATGTAGACATTGAATTGTAGTTAGCTGATTACTGTCCACATTGCCATAAACAAAAGAAAGACTGCAGATGCAAGCTGGTGGCGAACCGGGAAAATCAATATTTGCCTACCGAGTACATGAAGATAGAAGGAGACAATGAGAAAGTGTTCTTCATTGCTCAATGTCGACCATGGGATTCAAGACAAAGTAAGCCTCAGGACCCATTACAATTTTCAAATCCTTACAATAGTCAATGGCAAAACCAAAGTTATCATAATACTCCTCAGTACTCTTAGCCAGCCTGGAATAACCAGTGGCCTAACCAAAAAAATAACCAGTGGCCTAACCAGAAAAATAACCAGTGGCCAAACCAACAAAACTAATGGAAACCATCGCAAGGAAATTGGCAGGTAAATAACCAATGGAGGGGGCCTCCATAGTGGCCTAACCAAAATCCTATTTTTTCACAACTGCCACCGCCAGTCCCACCTCCTGCAATAATGCCACCTCCTATAGCCACTAGCCCCAATCCAAAGAAAACCCAATTGCCTACTCAGCCACAACCAAATTCAAATAGCAAGCAATAGCAACAGCCAATATATACCACTGATACACAATAGTATCCTGCCTACGCTCTAGAGATATCTGATATCCATTTGAGGTCAGGTACTACTCTTCTTGAACCCAAACATCCTATTATCATAGAAGTTTCAGATACTCCTACAGCATTAGCACCTCTTCCAGAAGCTACATTACAAAATACCACCCAATCAACTAAAAAATATAGCAAAACTGATGTTGAAACCTCAATAGACCCTCCTTTTCCACAAAGGTTCACAATAGAAAAGCCTATATCCCAAGAAGAAATGCCTTTTGACATTCTTGAGTAGCTAAAGAATATGCACATCCAAATACCCCTGTTTCAAGCTATCAAAGATGTTCCTGTCTATGGGAAAGCTATTAAGGATGCATGCCTTAAAAATCCTGGAAGGAAAAAGAAGGACCCTAAAATAGTTCATGTAATAGGGAAACTTGTTGATATCATGTTGGGAAAGGTAGTTATACCCAAGTATTCAGACCCTGGAAGTCCAGTAGTAGATTTGATAATTAATAGACAATATGTTAAAAATGCTTTAGTTGATTTGGGAGCAGCCATAAATGTAATGACTAAAGATACAATGCACAGACTAAGTATAAAGGGTTTGAGAACAACACCAATAGTATTACAACTTGCAGATAGTTCAACAGTCACTCCAGATGGTCTTATAGAAGATGTGGTAGTCACCTTAGACTCATGGGAATACCCTGCAGATTTTCTCTTCTTATCACCGAAAGTAAACTTTGTTGGCTATCCAGTCATCTTAGGGAGACCTTGGTTAGCCACCACTGATGCAAAAATTAACTGTAGATCAAGAAGTATGACAATTTAAAATGGTCAGGCACTAAAGAAGCTAGCACTCTATCCTCCTACCTAGCCTCAGCTAGACTTGAGAGATCCTATTTGGCCAGAACTAGGGGATGAAGGAGAAGAGGTCAACTTTGTTGCTCAGCTTATGATGATGCACTGATAGTATTTTCTGAAAATGCAAGAGAACGATGATGTAATATAGATTATTCTTACCAATGAGTGTATAGTAGAAAAAGATATCTCTGAAAGTGCTATTCTGCAGCTATGTACCTATGAAGACTGTGTCTTTCCAGCAAGCCTTGAGATAATTAGCCAATTGTTACCATGTGAAGTAGCTACAAGCCCAGTACCTAAGATGCCAATGGTAGAGCTAACAACTAAAGTAAAAATTTCTCTAGGTCACAATCTCCATGTGAACAACAAGTTGCCACCCCAACAATTGGCATTGTTAACAAAAATCTTGCGTAAGCATGAGAAAGCATTTGGTTGGGATTATGGAGACATGCTAGGTTTGAACCCCAAAATATGCACCCATAGGATCTACATTAATGATGGAATCTTACCATTACGCCAACCTCAAAGAAGGATAAATCTAGCATTGAGAGAGATAGTCAAAAGTGAATTACAAAAATTACTAGATGCTGGTTTCATCTATCCAATCTCTGATAGCAAGTGAGTATCAACTTTGGTCATTGTACCTAAGAAAGGTGGGAAATGGTGAATATGTGTGGATTACAGAGATTTGAATAATGCCACAAATAAGGATCATTTTCCTTTACCCTTTATTGATCAAGTCCTGGACACTCTGGTCGGTAAGAAACATTTCTCCTTTCTGGTTGGATATAGTGGTTACAACCAGATCAACATTGCTCCAGAAGATCAGGAGAAGACTATATTCACATGCCCCTAGGGAACATATGCATATTCTATATTATCATTTGGCTTATGCAATGCACCAAATACTTTCTAGAGAGCTGTAATCAAAATCTTTACTGACATATCACATGATTGTATGGAGATATATATGGACGACTTTACTACATTTGGTGTCACCTTTGAGGAAGCCCTAAAGAATTTGGAAAGAGTACTAATCAAATGTCAAGAACACAACTTGTCTCTCAACAGTGATAAATGCTTCATGATGATGCAAGAAGGCATAGTGCTGGGACATTTTATCTCCAAAGCTGGGATCCAGGTAGATCCTGCGAAAATAGAGGTAATTCTCACATTACCTATTCCTACAAAGTAGAAATATGTTAGGTCTTTCCTAGGACACGCTGGCTAATATAGAAGGTTTATCCAAAATTTTAGTCAAATCGCTAGTCCTCTGTATACTTTTCTTACCAAAGAGGCTGAATTCAATTGGACAAAGGAATGTAATGAATCCTTCTTGCAGCTTAAGAAACTTTTGACCACTGCACCCATACTTAGGGGTCCTGATTGGACTTTGCCATTTCACATTCATACAGATGCTTTAGATTACACAATAGGTGTTTTCCTAGGATAAAAGTCTAGTAACCTAGAGAATGCAATTTACTACATTAGTAAAAGCCTCCATCGGCCATAATTAAACTATATAGTGACCAAGAAAGAATTACTAGCTGTAGTTTATTCTCTGAACAAATTCTGTCATTACATAAATGACTATCCTATTTTTGTTCATACTGACCATGCAACAATAAAATATCTCATGAACAAACCTTCTATCACAGGCATGTTAGCAAGATGACTTCTTCTTTTGCAGGAATTTGACATTACTGTAGTTGACAAGCCTGACAAGGCAAATCTAGTAGCTGATTATCTATCAAGAATCCACCATACTGAAGAAGATACTAAACTGATAGATGATGCATTTTCAGATGAGAATTTGTTTCATATTGCTATCCAAAGTCCATGGTATGCTGACATAGCTAATTACCTTGTAGCAAAAAAAATGCCAACACACTTTTCTTACAAGGATAGGACACTTCTTGTCGAGAAAATCTTTAATTTCTCTTGGATTGATAACATGTTATTTTACACTAGACGTGATCAAGTAATGCGCAGATGTGTGCGAGAAGATGAGACATATGACATTCTCCATGCCTGTCATAATGAACCATGTGGGGGACATTTTGAAACAAAAAGAACAGCCCAAAATATTTTTACAACCGGATATTATTGGCCTACACTTCACAAGGATGCAGCCAGCTATACAAAGAAATGTGACAAATGTCAGAGAATGGGCCGACCAACTAGATCCGATGAAATGCCATTACATCCATAGGTGGTGGTAACTCCATTTGACAAATGGAGCATGGACTTCATTGGTCCAATAGATCCTCCATCCAATGGGAGGTCTTACATCCTAGTGTGCACTGATTATTTGACCAAATGGGTCAAAGTAAAAGCTATGAAACATGCTCGAGACCATAAGGTTGCAACATTTTTTTATGATGATATTTTCACTAGATATGGAGTACAGAGAGAACTTGTAATTGACCAAGGTGCCCAATTCACTTCTAATCTAATAATAGAGCTCATGAAAGAATATAATATCAGACATAGGAAGTCAAGCCATTATCACCCTCAAGCCAATGGGCAGGCAGAAGTTACAAATCAGAAAATAGAAGCCATCCTAACAAAGACAATTCATTTGCATCACTGGGACTGGAGCAACAGACTAATAGAAACTGTCTGGGCATATAGAACAACTTGGAAAACCACCATAGGGTTCACTCCATTTGAGCTGTTATATGGAAAAGAAACAATGCTATCCATTGAATTTGAACACAAAACACTGCGGACAACACTGGAGTTAAATATAGATCTTCCTGCAGCACAGAAGGAGTGATTACTACATCTCAATTCCTTGGATGAAATGTACAAATCTGCTATGGAGAGAACTGAAATAGTCCAGAAACAAAGGAATAAATGGCATGAATCACATATTAAGAACAAACAGTTTCAAGCTAGCGATTGGGCATTGCTATACGATTCAAGATTCAAATAAATACCAGGCAAATTGCAGACAAGATGGCTGGGGCCATATGAAATAAGCCATGTCTTCACCAATGGAGCCATCCAGTTGACCAAAATTGAACCAATGCAATTCAAACTATTAGTCAATGGACATCGGCTAAAGTTGTATCACCAACCTCAAACAAAAGAAGACTTCCTGCATGAATTCCAACAACAAATTTCAAACGAGCAATAGGTAACACTTACTGCAGCAGAGGGTGCAAACCTTCTTCCTGCAGCTCTTTAGTAAAATTCCATTGAGCATGTTCATAATAAAAACTTTGTGTTTACATGAAGTGCATTCCTCCATTCACTTTCTACTTCTTCTTTCCAATTCATCTCATTTCTTTAATCTACCACCCACCCACCCTCCACATCATCAAAATTATCCTTTCTTTGCTTTCAATAAGAGCCAAAGTACACTGACGCACACCGCCACCACCTTTGTTCCACTCACACCACATTTTAATGGCATGTGCAAATATTGAATGACAGGTACAAGCTTTTCATTTTATTTTTTTTCCATTTTTAGTGCATAGATTTTGATGATTATATTTAGTACTGCAATAAATATATCATTACGATATTAAGCCAGTTCCCTTCCTCATGCCAATTCTACCAAGTGTGGACACCCCTCAATATTACATAGGGGGAGGGAAGTGTATTAGTTCCAAATTTTCATTTCTATTTACGCCTAAAAGATTTTATGTCACCTCAAATATGTACTTAGCCTTGTCTCATTAAAGTTCTAGTGCTATATCGCACAACTATCATACCTTTATTCCTGAATCCTTCATGATTGTCAGACTTGATGTGACTTATAATTAAATTAAGTGGAGACTCACAGTAAAGAATATAATTTCTCTTGTTAAAATAAATCACTATTTTTCATACTAAGTATAACAGAGGAATTCAGAATGAAGCCCATAGTTTTTCAAAAATGAGTACTCTGATATTCAAGGAACAGGGTATTTATCTTCTACAAGGGTAGACAAATTGAAAATTGGCAAGCACAGATGGGAGGCTAGTTACAGAGACACAAGTCGGTAGTACATGGTGTGCTACTTTCAGATGTTGAAGCGGTAAGAAGATTTAATGCATGTGGCTGGCTAGGATACTTCTCAAGGTTAACAGAATTTGATGAGGACTCAATAGCTGAATTTGCGTGTACATTCAAAGAGGGGAAAACAACTATGTGGGGATTGACAGTGGTCACAATAGAGGAGAAGATAGTAGAAGTTACTAGATTACCAATGGTTGGGTAACATTACCCCAATGTGCATGATGCCAGATCAGCTAGGGCCCAGTTTACCCTACTAGGTGACCCTCCATTGGAGATTACCAAACAAGGGTGCAAAATAATGTCTATCCCTCCACCGTATAATGAGTTGGATACGCATATCATCAGGTATTTTACATGTGAAGGGATATTTTCCAATTTGCACGCACATCATTTCAAATTACTGAGTTATGTAAGGCATAATCTACTAGTAAATGTCCCAAATTTCTTGTACAATATGCTATGCATTAGTGCTGAGGAGACCAAAAAAGGAAATGTAAATTTTGTAACCCACCATGCCCTAGTTAAATTGTTAATAGAAATATCTCTTAGGGATGCCTCTCCCATGGCATGGTCGGAGTTTGTCAAACACAAAACCCTATAACCACAGGTTAACCCTAAAGTACAAATTGGTCATGATAATGTAATACCAACTGACCCAGCCGTTGAACAAGATACCCAAGGGGTGTTAGGGATTTTTCTTGTATGAATCACAGTGCTTGAAATGACTACTTGAATACCATGCCTTCTAATACTGATTTAGAGACAAGAAAATCCTAATTGCTAAGGACTGGATAAGGTCCTTCTTCGTTTTTGAGCTCCACATATACTCAGGCAGGTTTTACCTCTTATGATTGCTGTTTACATAGTATGTATTAATGTAGATACTGATTTGCTATGTACCTTTGTTAAACCAACTTATAAATCACCTTGCAAATGACCAAGCATAACCAGATGCAAGATTTAACCATACAAACCATGATCTTAAATATAGCAAAAACCAGTGATACAAGGATTTTCATCCTTCTTTCTTTTATTGTAGGAGGGATAACCTAATGATTCACTCTCCAAGGAATCACTAAAATGGACACTATCCTACTGACATAGGTCCTTACTGAGTTCAGTTTGTTTATTCTTAGTAACAAAAGTATTTTGATTAAATTAGTTTTGATACCTTGAAATAACTTGGACAATGATAGATTATCAGATTAATTTCTGGACCAGTGCCTATCCTTTGAGATACAGAGTCAAATAAACTAAGATCTCATAGAAACAAAATATAGTAAGTTGCCTTACAACCCACATGCAATTCAGATAAGTTGCCTTACAAATTACCCTGTTACCTCTAAACGATTGTATCAAATCTTTAAAAAACCATTATACTCCTTGAAACTACTCACAAAACTTAGTTCTTTCCTTAAAAGAAACTTGCAAGCAATTAGATAGTTACCTAATAACCAAAATACTTCAGAATGCCTTGCAAACTTAAACATAAAAGAGCATACACAAAGAATAAAGAGACAGCAATTGAAGAGAGTAAAATTGCACCATATTTTATTTATATGATCCACTTCCATACATGAAAGGTTTTGCAACTTCAAAAGATAGACAAAAATTCAGAACATCTGAATTCTACAATATATTATCTCCTCTTCCAAAAAATTTCAACATCAAAGACCTCTCTTATTACAACTCTTTTCTATATATATAGGCTTATGACCATCTTGGAATCCCTTGATATTTAGGATGCAACAAACTTTGGATGGTCATAGAAAACCTAACCCTAAACTATAAAAGAAAGAAGAAGCGATGGAGCGACTGAGTCAAAAGATGAAAATAGATATTTTTTGTTCTTCTCCCAATCTGGCGACTGCAATCAGATTTGTATAGATGGTAGCTGGTAATATTTGTGTTGAATCTGGAGAGCCATGCTTGCACACTCATCTACATTCTCCTTTTACAATAACTATCCCTCTTATCTCGAATAGTGCAGTACCAGGTGTTCACCTTTACTCCTCATCCAAGATTTCTTCTTCTACTACTGGCTTCTTTTTCTTGGGTGTAGTCATCACTTCCCATGCTTTCACTTCATTGTCCGATGGCCACTTGAAGTCTTGAGTACTCTGTACTTGCACCTTTTGTCTATCCCATCTAGCATCAGTGATGTTCTTGACATCTAGCAGGAATTTTTTGATATCAGTCTCTGCTTTAAAAGCTTCATCCAATATTTTATTGAATCCTTCAATATCAACATTTTCTCCCAAGAGAAATGCCTCATCACCAGGCATCTTCCTGTCAAATTCATTCTTCTAGGCATCTACAACCTTTACTTGGTCATCATCTCCCCTTAAGGAAGGAATAAACTTATTAAAATCATTTGAAAAGAGGCTCAACTTAACCTCTATCTGGTTTAATTTTCCTTTAAAGAATGAGAGAGCAATATTGACTCTTTTGATCTCATCTTCAACTTCAGTTACTATTTTAGGAAAATCTGGTCTTATGGCTTGTAAAGATGCTAACTTTTCAAACAACTTTGCCCTAGCAGACCACTTAGTAAAGTAA
The DNA here is from genome assembly GCA_018584345.1 of Thuja plicata. NCBI lineage: Eukaryota > Viridiplantae > Streptophyta > Pinopsida > Cupressales > Cupressaceae > Thuja > Thuja plicata. Next base: position 217,814 of record MU223370.1, on the reverse strand, counting down.
GGGTTTAGAATGGCAAGGTATCCCATTACCTCAGTATGCAAAGCTGGCAACTTATTGTATGTATTGATTACAACATCAGTTTTATCCTTTAGAATCTCAATTCTATGTTGTAGTATGCCCTTTAATGCCCTCAAAGAAATTGCATTTCCCTTTTCCTCATCTGCTCCTTGTTCAACAGTCTCCTCTGATTTAGGATTGTCTTCAATTTGCATTGGTGGTGGTTGTGTAGGTACCTATACCACCTCAGGCTTTGTTTCCAATTCTTCCATTAATTTCTTGATCATCTGATCCCACTAGTACAATTGTATGTGGCACATTTCCCTATCCTTAGACAATGCACTTGTCTCTTCCAACAATGTGCTACACCTTTTAGACAATTGTTTAGTCTTGTCTTCATTCAAGTGAGCCCAATGTGTCATAATTTGGGAGATCTCAAAATCCCTTTTATTCTGTACAGACCACACCATTTGATTTTCCACCATATTTTCTTGAATATTCACCAATTGGGGCTTTTGGTCTTTTGGGCTTAGGCTCCACATTGCAAAATCCTGGGATTTTGGGCTATACCCAAATCCTTTTATTACATCTCCCATCTGGACCTCACTAGCCATTTTGAGATTTGGCTGCTTTCTGATTTGGTCAATGATGAAGGCAGACGCCAAATCCCATCCCTCAGCCAATAGTATTCCACTACCTAGCACCATCTTCCTGGCTTCCTTGGATGAAATATCCTCACTCTTAGGATCATAAGACTGTAAAGCCACTAGAGCTTCATTTGTTATTGTTTCTTTCCCATCAACTATCAACTGGGATCTTATCTGCTCTGTCTTATGCCATCTTAGGAAGTCTTTAAACTCCTCTGTTTTAATAAAGCTGTCATCACTTAAAAATTTCTGTTGATGAATCAATCTCTCACCAACACAGGCCTTAAGGGGCACCTCAAATTCATCATCTAGGTCAAGCCGTTGCTTGTTGCCTTCCCTGATTTCCTTTCTTAGGTTATGATCATATAACCTACTGCCAGGTACTAAGGCCTTAGCCTTATCCTTTTTCTTACTTTGTCCTTCCACTGAAGGCTGCCCTACTTCTAATTTTTACCTCTTTGCAGCAGGCTCTTCTACATCATCTGGTTGGGTAGCAATTGTCAAATCTATAATGTGACCCTCTGCTCCCTACAACTGAGATATTTAAGCTATATCTTGCTGTGATGCTTGCTATGGTGAAGGATACATAGCAGGACGTGCATAATTACTATGACTACCACTATCATATTCTGACTCTGAATGTTCAGGTGTCTGAGCACCTTTCTTGTCAAGCACTGTATCCAGTTTCTCTATAAGCACATAATAGTTGTCTATCATGGCCTTAATTCTGTCAAAATATGGGAGGTCAGGGTAAAAACCCCCAAAAGACAACCCATTCCTCTTTATATGCTTCTCCAACTTTAGCAACTCTTGGATTCTCAGTCTTCTTGTATGAATATCATCTTCATCCAAGATATTCCTTGTTGCATCTTCTTCTATGCACTCACAGTGGACATTTGTATTGGGGATTATAGGAGTATACAATTTCTTAACCCCTACTATAAAACCTTCTGGATCAATGTATCTATAAGGGGATGCCCCCATTCTATATTTTTCCAACCATTGACCCACTACATCAATGGCACCCTTGCCAATTGTAAAGTTAAAAATATTGAATTGCCTAGGGGTTATAGTCCCCTTCTTGTACGGTGCAAAGTGCTCATTATCTGTTAACAACAACTGCCATATGAATTCCATTGCAGCCACTCTTACAGACACATAATATGGTAATAAATGAGGTGGGTGAATAAATCCATATACCCTAATGACTGTGTAATTTTCTTCCATAAAGAAGTCACCCCAATTATGTTTTCTAGGCCAGCTATCTGTATAATCACAGGGCCTAAATAGTTGTATAACCTTCAATGGGATTCTTTTTCTGCTTGTTCCCAAACTTTGCACCATTGGATACACAATCCAATTCTAAAAGGCACAGTAGTCACATTCCCTAGAAGTGTAATTCCAAACCCTCACCCAAATTTGGATAGGATTTGGTGCTGATTGATAGAATCTCTGAGGAGTTAAGTTATGAACATCCATGATTACAAAATTGAAGTACAAGAGGAGATGCATAAGAACTGAATAATGCAAAAATTTGGGTTCCTTC
>MU223370.1:189775-203019 GCA_018584345.1 Thuja plicata | reverse complement strand
TAGAATCTCTGAGGAGTTAAGTTATGAACATCCATGATTACAAAATTGAAGTACAAGAGGAGATGCATAAGAACTGAATAATGCAAAAATTTGGGTTCCTTCTCCTTTGGGTTCTTCATTCTCTTCTAGGTTGCAATGAAACCCTCATGCATTTCATCTATGATGTGCTGAATATAGTCATAACTGGTGTTAGAGTGGACCTCTTGTAGGTCCAATACCATCATCAAGATGCTAGCATCAATCTTTTCTGCATCACCATCTATTCCCAACAGTCTACACAGGGCATATGCAACATACTTGATGTAAAAGTGTATATCCTTGTAATAATATGGGCAGTCCCCGGACATAGGATCTAAATACTTTTTCACTTCCTTTAAAATATGTTTAACAACTGGCCCCTAACAATCCCAGGCTTTTTAGTATACCTCTATTTTTTCTTTTTCATATCAATTTTGGTAGACATGGTGCTGAATAAACTAAAGGCTTGCATGAATGAATTTCTATTCAAAATTAAAAGGGCAGTGCCATCATCCCTCCTGATGGTTTTAGACAAATCATCATAGTGATTGGCTAGGTCCAAGAACAAGTCTACATCTAGGAAGACATCAGGAACAAGTAACTTGGCTAAACCACAGGTCCAAGAGTTTGATACTGGGATGGGCTTATCAAAATTCTTATAAAAATAATTGAAGAGGGAAAAACCTGTTGTCCCTAGAGTCACAGCATCTTGAATGTCTTTACACTCATCAATGAGGACATTAGCATTAGCCTTCTTATTCTATGTTGAACCAGGCAGGAGACGAAGGAATTCATCAGAAAAACTCGCCTTTCCCTTTTGCTCCTCCTCACTTCCTCCACTTGTCGAAGCAACACTAATAGCCCTGCTCATATTTGCAATACCTTGAATCTCCTACTCCTTATTGATATTGAAACAAATCTATCTCAGAGATTAACTGACCGTCCTGTGCATAATTTTCTGAAACTTAGAACCTTTTGATCAACACTGAAAACACTGCAAACTGAGAAAAATATATCTTCTCTTTGAAAACTTAGCAACTTGGGCTCTAAAATATAAAAGCATGGTGAATTAAAATGAATGCACCATCAACTCCTTATAGCCATCATTCAGAGTATGCAGCTCATAATTTGGAAACATCAGTTCTGTCATTAATTCGACATACTGTGAACTTGAATGAAAACTTAGCCGTAGTTCCATGAGCTTGACAGGAAATCAAATTTTCAAAAGTGAATCCTCAGAACAATCCTACTACATTCAAAAGAGCTAACATGTCAAACTATGATTTTCCAACTGTCTTACATCTCAGCTACTCTTTTTGCACAGCAATCAAAATACAAGCCAGTGAGTGGTTATCAAATGATTCACACTGTCACATCAAAAACTACTGCCATTTTTTAGATTTTGGGATCAGGCAACTGTGCGACTACATATAATCTCTTTTTCGTAGGCCTCTGTCACTAACCCATGGTTTATCTCGAGACATGGCAACAATATACTTTCTTCCCTTTAGCTAACCTAAGTCACCATCTGGCGATCACGCGACCCTACAAAAATCATGGTCGCGCATAGTTAACCTTAACTCTTTATTTTTTCTAAGACCTTGTGACTAACCATTGCTTTTAACCCTTTACGGTTATCTCCTTATCGCCTAATGTTTTTTTTTCATGTCAAGACTATGCGAAAACACTTAGTCGCCCAATCGTGGAACCTAAAATCTGAGTGTTAAATTTTATTATGACAAGTTATATGTGCCCCTTTTTCCATCTGACGACTACACGACATACCTTAATCGCCAAGTTGGGAGGACTTTTCCCTTCAGGCACTTCTGTTCTCAGACTTCGTGACCACCGTCAGATCCCTTGATCTCTTTATCCTACGACCGTCGCTTAATCGCCAAATGTTCTTGCATACCCTTAAATATTTCTCAGACATCGCGACTGAAGGAAAAGCACCTAGTCTCATGGTCACTGAGTCCATTTTCTCCTTCTGGTGACCATGCAATAAACCTTTTAATAACCATTCTCCTTATAATACATGTCACAAAATCATTTGTCCACTTACTACACAATAGGAAACTGAGTCATCATTCTATTCTAGCGACAACCCGACTATGCTTTACTATAACCCTTAGACGGTCAGTCGCGAAGTCTCGGTCAAAATCTCTTAACTGCCATTCCATCTCAAGACTACGCGACTGAAGGCTTTGCATAACTTTTAACTTTGGATTCATTTGGCGATAAAGTGACATGAATTAATCGCGAAGTCTAAAGACATATTAGTAACTATTAAGAATTTCTTGCGATTACCCGACTAAGCAGTGGGTCCCTTCTGCATAATGCTTTATGACATAGTTATCTTGCGACCACCCGACATGAAGAAATCACAGAGTCTCATAATGCCAAAGGAATATACTGAACTTGGATGAGACCATGCGACAAAAGGAAATTTCCAAGTCGGGAAGGATTAGGGAATATTCGGTTGGAGTAATGTGACAAGGTGAAATAATTAAAACACATGACTTAAGTGAACAGAAAAAGTAACATTAAAATAGAAGCGACATGACCTAGGGTTTGTTTTTCAGCGTTTAACACTTGGAAGGCCTAGGGTTTTCAGGGTTTTGCAAATTGAAATAGGTTCAGACTTGAAAACCTGACAACTTGGCACAGGTGAAGCAAAAAGGGATGAGAGATAGCTGACTTAAAATCACCAGATCACAGAGAAAAGAACAGGGAACCAGGAAGACTGCCAAAACAAGAAATACAACCAACAAGGGGTAGAAACTATAAATCTTCAAGAAAATGTGCCCTTACTTTCTCATTAGAGAAATGTACCTACTTCTTCCCGAACCAAAGGAAAACAAAAATTAGAAGAAGAACCTTCAGTTCCTACAGACAAACCACAAATCCCTACTTATTCAAAGGGGAAGAAAAGAAAGTCGATTCCTCCAGTAGCTATTCCTATAGCAGCTACTCCTACAATAGAGAAACCAAAGAAGGCTACTAAGAAAAAGGTTGTAGAAATTGTAGATACCCCTGTGCGAAGGATTCCTAGAATGAGAGGACAGCTCCTTGGAGCATCCTCCAAAATCCAACCCACTTCTCCTTTGCAATTTGATGAATAACCCAATGTGCAAATTATTCTAGATGATTCCCCAAATCAGTCTGCAGTTCCAGACTTTCTACCGCATTCAACAGAAAATTATGAAGCTGAACTTGATGTTTACAAAAAAAGTCCCCAGGAAATCCATCAGGATATTCTAGACATTAACAAGGAGAATGCCTTAGTAATCCATCATTCATCCTATGCAGAAACTACCTTAGTTCCCTACAACAGAACTTGGTTAATAAGTTTCTTAGAGCAGTCTTGGAAGGAATAGAGGAGGAAAATAAATCAGGCAGAAGATTGTGGCCCAATCACCTTGAAAATGCTTCTCTTTGGATTGCATAATAAGTATGCTCTAACAACAGCTTTATGGGGAGAGGAGAAGAAGAAACTAAAAAGAATAATAACAGAGCAAGGGGAAGAAATTGCAGAATTGAAAGAGCAATTGGCAAAGAAAAAACAAAAGATGGATCATGCCCTCAAATTGGTTGATCAAATAATTGCATGTAGGCCACCTCCTAGGGTTTATACCATCTGTTTGAAAGAATAGTTCCTCTTGTTCCAACTAATGATGACCATTAAAGATATAGAATCTGAGTTCAAGTCAGCCCAAGAATTTTATGGCCTTTACCAGACTCTTCCCTCATGGTAGCAAAATCTACTTTGTGAATTGCACATGCATAACTTCATTATCCTAGTTGAGACTAAGTGGAATCTTCTACTCTACATAGGGGATATACACTTAAGGGCATTAATGTCCTAGATGAATAATGAAGCCAACTATGATAGACAATTGGAAAACTATAGGGAATAGGAGAAAATAGAGCCATTACCATTAAGAGCAAAAAGCAGCAAGCCAGATATACTCCTCAGAGATTGGCTCAATTTGACTTATGGAAAAATTAAGGAGGAAACAAGAGATAAAATTTTTGGGATTCATACAGATGTCTATGCAAAATATGATGGTTTGTCTTACTTTGTCTTTCAGAGAGCCCTGGCTAGAGCCAGAAGAAGATGGGGTAGGTTATTTGAGGCATTGAAGAAATCTGAGCCACACAGTCCTATAAACCTCCAAGAAGCTATTCAAAGAGCACCAAAATACATGCAGCTGGGAAGGTAAACTAGACAGGAACTCTGGTGTCCACTCACCATGCAGCCACTGATGCTCCTCTGGCCCCTGTATGACATCAATACTGACAGACTTGATTGACTACAAGAAAATCACAGAGTAGATGTCTGGGAGAAAACAAGGGGGTTCTACTACACCTTCAAAAGCCAAAGGAGAGGGAGAACAGAGGTTGGAGATTTCAGAGAAACTACCAGAAGATGTAATGCTTGAGGACAAGCATTCAGCTTGCCAAGGGGAAAATGATGAGACCATTTTACTATCTCTATTAAATTAATCCTTATAATCTATTTTTAAGTATTATCAGAACAATTGTGAACTTTTAGTCAGTTGAACTTATGTCAAGTACAGATAGAACCATTAAACCATGGGTGGAATAGATATGTCATATTATGCCAATATTATATATATGTTGCAGTATTTCATATAATAATCAAAATGTGTGTTCTACCATCTGGATTCATTTGAATAAGCCACTTATATGAGTGTCTTTTGCATGATAATTAATCCTTCCAGGAAGTAGGAGTCACTGGGAGTGGTTGACAACATTGAAGGAGGACGTTAAAGACCAGCTTCAAATGGATAAGCCATCATGGCATCAGAAGACACGGCTACTGCAAATCAGGAGCCACTATTTCAGATATGCATGAATGTAGCTCTACTATATTCCCTCCGTATTCCCAGCATGTTGACTTGGTTGCCCAAACTTCATTGCATATGTCATGGGCTGTTGTGTTTCCTATCTTTTCTCTTTGGTGTATTTTTAGTTAGATAGTTCCTTTTTCTATTTCAGAATAAGAAAGTCAATCCTCTATTTATAGGGATGAGATTGATAGTTTGTAAGTTCAAATATTTTTTGGAAATACAATGTTCTGATTGTATCTTGCACAACAAGTTCATTTTCAGTTTCATGTATCATTCTCATGTAATCAGTTTTGAAAGATAATGAAGTAACTTTTGGTTCATATTCTGTGTTCATAGATTAGCAGAAGCTGACCAAGGGGGCCCACTTGATAGGTGGATTAGAGTAGAAGTAGAATAGATTTACTTTTTGCATTTCCAGCATTCTAGATATAAGATTACAGTTTCTTCCTGCAACATTGTACTTTGTGAATGTTCCTGCAGCACCTGCAAAGATAGTTATAGTGAATGCTCTAGGTTGAAAGAATAAGTTTAATTAGATTTTGCAAGTTGTAGCATTCATTCTAGTAAGGAGTAAGTGTGTTTCCTTTCTTGTAGCCCTAGTATATATTCCTTTCATGTACTTTACTTTCCTGCAACATAGGTAGAGTGGCTCTTTAAAGAACTTAGTGCACATACTGTGTTGTACCATTTCAAGTATATGTCCCTGGGTTGACAAACTAAATGCACCTCATGGTAGGAGAAGTGATCCTTAGATTGAATAAACTATTCCTAAGAGAGGCTTTGGGCATGATTACTAAGCACCTATTGTGAGGCGGTTCAAGAAGAACCAACCTTTGATTTCCTATATCAGTTAAAATCATACATGTGTGTATCAAGATGCCTCTATTTCAAGCTATAAAGGAAGTACCCATATATAGAAAAGAAATGAGGTATGCTTGTTTTGAAATGCCAGGTAGGAAAAAGAAAGACCCACAAACAATGCATGTTGTAGGACAATTGGAAGACATTATGCTAGGGAAAGTAACTGTCCCAAAGCATTTAAACCCAGGTAGCCCTATAGTTGGGGTCATTATAAATGGAGTTCAAGTAAAGAATTCCATAATATACTTAGGAGAAACTATCAATGTGATGACCAAGTATATCATACAACATCTAAAAATTACTAATCTGATACCGCTACTTCTATTGTCTTACAGTTAGCTAACATTTCTATTATCAAACTAGATGGGATAGTGGAAGACCTACTTGTTACCTTGGACTCTTCAGAATATCTAGCAAATTTTATGATTCTATCTCCCAAGGCTATGCTTGGAGGGTATCCCATTATTCAAGGAAATCCATGGTTATCCACAACAGATGCATATATAAGATGTAGATAAAGGCATTTGACTATCTCTAATAGAATCAATACTAAGAAACTTTTTCTCTATCCTCCTACTCAACCACATTATGATTTAGAGAAATCAATATGGCCAAGCATAGGAGAAGAGGTAGATGAGGTAAATTTATAGGACAATTTATGATAATAGGAAGGCATCCTTTCATGCAACTTCAAGGAGATGATGAACCTAGTGTAACCACCCTAATTTGGTCTGCTCTGACTATAGACCCTATTTTCCCTAAGTGTGATCATACCCCCAATTATGTCCAGATAACTCTTCAATCGGTTTGCATAATTCTTTCAAATCAAATTTAAATCTCCTAAGTGATTTAATCACTGAATTTTATTAATCACCTTAGCCAATCAAAATCAATTCAAATCAAAACATGGCTAAAGTAATTAATTTGAAAGAAATTAAATAAAATCCTAATTATACCTCATCACTTGCAAAAGCCTATCCTCTAGCCTAAATTAATCTAATTAATTGGCTATAGTCCTAATTATTTATCAAAAAGCAATCAAAAGCTTAAATAATTAATTTCCCTATTTTTGAAAGAATATATTAAATATAATTAATTTCATTAATATTCCCCTTAACCCTAACCTAACCTACCTCAACCACCTTAACCCTGGGTTCAAACCTATCCCAACCTATTCCCCCCATGCTAATCCTAATCCTAATCTTAATCCTATCCTAACTCACTTCCTAATATTGTCACATTCCTAATTTTGTGAGTAGGAATTCAACCCACTTGAGAAAGTCAACTTTCTCAAACTTGGACTTACACCCTCACCATGCCTCTTAATTGCTCTCATTAATGCATCATTAATGGAGATTCCTCAAGCCCATGCCTCATTAATGCCTTTGGCATTAATACCTTTTACACATTATTAATGGCTATTACACCTCCATCTCTCTCTCTCTCTCTCTCTCTCTCTCTCTCTCTCCATATTTCTTCTATAAATAGAATTAATTTTGAGCTCAAATGACCCTTAATTTTTAGAGTTGAAAGCATTGTTATGCTATTGAGATTAATTGTGAATCTATGTTGCATCTTAGTTTTGATATTATGTATTGTTATTATCTTCATTTTTAGTGCTAATATGCATGTTTCTTGAACATTTAGATTACTTTTTACTCAAATATTCTATTCTTAGGTTGTATATGTCATTGATTTGTGCATAATATAAGGGAATGATTATTTCATTCTTCAAACTCCTCCTAGATAGGAAGCAATAGATCAATTTTAGTGTTTAGCTTCAAACCCTTGCTTTTCATGATTTTTCACTAATGCAATGATCTATTGAAGTGTCGTGTTGCAAATAACATGTGCACAAATTAACACACATTTCTGGCACCCACCATGGGGATCGATTTCAGATTTTGCCTCGTTTCAAGTTCATTTTTTACTAATTTGTCTTCCTAGGTTTTCAGAATAGGGTCATTTTTGTTCATAAAGGCTCACATCTGGGAGAAACCATCACATCATAGAATCTAGGCTCACATCCCATATTTCAGAAATTGCCTCCTGGAATTCCTGGATCATTTCTAAAACAGGTTCGCATCTGGTCATCATTCTATCGTATCTAGTAAAAAAGGCTCGCATATGGTATATTGCATCACATTTTGGATTTCTAGGATCGTATCTGGTTAAAAATTTTGCATGATCCATTGCCTAACCTCTTACATTTTGATCAGTTGTGGTTTTGATCTTTTGAACACCCTAACTAGTGCTTGCAGGTTGCTATTGAAAAGGTGGAAGACTTTGCTAATGTATGGGTTTGTACGTTTTTAAAATTTGATTTACTACTAACCTTGTTGCAAGCTTTCAAAATTTAAGACATTTTTCAATCACTTGTTAAACCAACTAGATTATTATGCTCTTTTTCTTCAAAGAAAATCAGAACATCAAATGTTGGTTTAAAACTTGAAAGGAAAATGGAGTAACTAAACAAGGAAAAACAAACACACTGTTTAAATTTCAATTTTGGATAGTAAATGAACAAACTCAAATCACTAAATTTTGTGACTCAATGAACAAACACATCTCTTAATTCATTTTGGGATAGTAATTGAACAAGCAAAGCACTAAGAATTATGGTCAAATGAACAAAACAAACTTTTCTTTCACGCACCATGTTTCCATAATCTAGGAATATTTAAATCAGGCTCAAATAGATTGAGGGAATGAACTTTGTGATTGAAGTTGTTTTTGGGAGAAAATGACATGGACTAGGAAAGTATGCTCTTCTTCGTTTGAAGAATAATAAATCTAAAAATCCTACGCTCACCAATCCTTTGTATTCTTATTAAATAGTAGAGGGCCTGTCGGTTGAGGAAAATATCTCTTGGGAACGACCCAAGTGAGGATATGTTTTACACCAACCCTTCCAACTAACTATAAATAATTGCTTCCTTGCAGGCCAAAGCCTCAGAAGATAGAATCAGTTTTTTTTTTGGAATTTCGACATCATTCCTTGAACATGCTTGGATATGTGTAGAGAAAAGCCGCTTGAATCTTGCTTGCGATACTACACCTATTTGAGTACTCATAGAGCTATACGCCTCAATTTTGCCTTGTGCAATTCTATGGGAGACAGTTTCAAATGGATTGCCCCATCATAAACAATGAACTTAATAGACAAAACTACCCGATTCATCCCCAAAAGGGTGATAATCCTTGTGTAAGGCAAAAAGTAATTGCCCCAAGACACTCGTCATATTGTTCCCTCACTTGCGTTTGGAGTCGGCTAATATGGCATCATGATTGGAGCCATTGCGTGCTTGGTGATGGCCATATTCTAATTAGTATTTGAGTGTGTACCTAAGTCAACGAGAAAGGATTTTCATCCTCTACTTAGAAAATAGGGCATAAGAATATGTCTGTTCACCCCTAACAATGCAAATCTGCTTAATGTGTTTGAAAATTCACTAACAAGATAAATCATCCAAACAAGCAAAAAAATTCAATCCTTGGAGTACATGTGTTTTACACACACGGGAATGCCTCATAACACAATCTGTAATCAAACAAACTTCATGAACTTCCAAAAGACATTTAACGAAACTGACAAAGTCTGACAGAAACATCAAAAGATCATATCTTGTCTTTCATGGCTCGTATCTGGTATCCTGAATCACATCTGGTCAGCATTCTGTCGCATTTAGGGAGAAATATCACATCTTTCATTTCTTAGCTCGCATCTGGGTCATCAGAGGCTCGTATCCTATATTCCTGGCTCGCATCTAGAGGCTCGCATCTAGGGCAGTGGGCACTTGCAGATTAATTTCTCAGAAAACCTCAGTGGATTTGGATACCCTTTTGGCTCTTTAGTCTATCCTTGTTGTCTTTTCTAGTCTCCCTATTGCTATGTCAAAACACTTTTTCAAACGTCTACCTTGCATGTCATGTTGGTCTTTCACAATCAGTCTCAATACGTGTGGTCTATCCACTTTTCAAAACAACTTGATTCCCAGCTCACTATCAAGGAATTCTAACCCTTTGACACTGGAATCATTTACTTCCACCAAAATATAAATGATACCTCTACCTAGACACACTCACTTGAATGATTTGAGACTCTACTTGGCACTATCGGGACACTTTGACGAAGTTGAGATACAAATACATGGTTAACACAAAATGCAACAAGTACACTTCTAAAGAATCAGAAGTACTTCCTAGATCACTACACTTTCAACAAGGAGAAACATCTTGTAGTTCCCTGCTCGATTTAGACTCTCCAGAAATGGAAAGACCCACTCATGAATGGAGTCAAGCTTTTGACGAATACAACAATGATGAAAACCAAAAATGCGAAGATAGAAATAATGAAGAACAACACTTTGAACATCCTTTGTTTGGCTTAGATAGTGAGGAAGACATTATTGAAGATGAATACAATAAGCTCAAGCAAAGAAACAAATTTCAAAAGACATTGGAAAAGATAATTGGTGAAGATAAAGAGAAATACTTTCTCCATCTAGCATCCACTGGCATAAAATTAGCTAAAGATTATGACGTTGAACAACTAAAATAAAAGGAGGTGTCAACTCCTATCTCTATTCTCGCCAAACAACTAACCTTGATGCAAATTGAGCTTGCAACGCTCAAATAGGAGAAGGCTAAACCCAACACAAAATACTCTTTGGACTCCATTTGTCCATTTCCTTTTGACAAGAGTATTAATATGGTTTCATTTCCTCCCAACATGGCAAGACCAAAATATGACAAGTATACAGGAGAGACTGATCCACATGATCATGTGAGAGAGTCTTATGCTCTAACTATAGAGTACATGCTTGAACCTACATACCTCATGAGGCTATTTCTTGGAAGCCTAGGTGGAAATGCCATGGAGTGGTTCTCTAAACTCACACCTAAGGTAAAAAATTTTGAGGAGTTGATCCAACAGTTTATCCAACATTACTCCTATAATATACAACACAATGTAACTATGATGGATCTGTGTAACACTAAACAAAGAACTGGAGAATCCTTTAGACACTTTCTACAAAGATGGAGAAAAATCTTTGCACAGTATTCAAGGGCTATTCCCGAATCTGAAAAAATGGAAATCTTTGTTAATAACTTGATACTAGAATTGAACTACGCATTGCAAATGCAAGATTCCCCTAGCTTTGAAAGGATGATAAAGAATGCCATCCTTATTGAAGAAGTCATGGTCAAGAAGGGAGAAATCACTCCCCAAAGTGAAAAAAAAATCTACCAACTCCAACAACAAGCCTAAATGGTGGAAACAAAACAAAAATGTTGTCAACGATGGAGTAGTAGATGCATCTAATGTCAATCCTAAACCTGAGGTGTTCAATCTAACGAATAGCTGTAATCACCTAAAAATGGTCACCTAAACCCTAGACCGCCAATCTCAGCAATTAATCAAGAAACCCTAATCTTGATTATTCTAAGTCCTAAATCAAATAGGCAATTCATCAAATCGAACTTATTTGACCTAAACCCTAGGTCCTAATCGATCATCTTACTTGATTAATTAATTAATTCCTAAAATCACATTACATTGGCAAATAAACTTTATACTATTATTTAATTAATATTATGACATATTAATTAAATAAAAATTACAAAATTGTCAATTAAATCAAAAAGAAATTAAATTAATTATAAAAACATAAATGTGCATCCAAAATCAATTAATTTATTAAAAATTCATATGACATCATCAAATCCAGTTAACTGATTTATCAAAATGGAAACAATCCAGTTCCACTCAGTTAATTGATTCTCATCTATTTATCATTTTGGAAACATTTCACTTAACTATAAACTGATTTTGGAAGTTTCCAAAATAATTGATCAGTCAGTTTAGTCAACTGACTCTCTCGACCAATCGATTCACTTGCACATGGATTATGCTTCTTCAATCGAATCTGAGCCACTCTTTTTGTTCGATCTCGACCATAGATTTGAGAGAGATTTCTATAAAAGAGAAACTCTTTTCCTTCACAAAGGATCCTAATTTTTATTAAAGTTATTATACTGCATTTTTACCTAAGCTATCTTGCATGTTTTAGCTTTCATTTATGTAGCATTATTGTTTACTTTTATTCAAGCATGCAAACATAAACTTAGAGCACACTTTGATTTGGTGTTGTTAAAATGAATATCTCACATTTCATTTAGTGCTTCTAAAATGAATCTTAATCAGCTTTGGATGAACAAAAATCTGCATTTACATTTTGCATGTAGTTAATGAATCATTTGGCTCAATCATCTAGATTAAATCCTTCGTTTAGGTCTTCGGTGTAGTCACTAAGCTTGCAATGATCTGAGAACAAGCTCATACTCCTGCCTACTAGGAGGCAACAAGTCGATTCATTCACACATGCAGGATGAATTAATTTATATTCATTTCTATATGTGATTGAAGAGCAATGACCATGTTGAAGTGTATGGCTAAATTAGAGGCCCACATTTAGCTATCACATTTCTGGCGCCCACTGTGGGGCAGAAAAACCAATTTTCTGGCCTCATTATAAACTTTGGTTTTTAATTCTATTTTCTATTCACTTTGAGTCAAATCTGACTCCACCATTGCGTCCGAAATGTCATTTCGATTAAAAATGACTGTAAACATGTCTATGCTCGGTCAAAGTTGAATTTGTCACAAATTTGTTTTGCAAACAGAGGTCGTACGACCTTCTGCACAAAAATTGAGGTGACTATTGGAAGTTTTAACACGCAGGCCGAGACCTACCTGCACGCATATCAAGGGTAAATTTTCAAATTTTTTTTGAAAATTTTGATTCAGTTCTCAATATTTAGATGTCTTGATTTATTTTTTTAAATCTGTCTCGCATCATCATTAATCCGGTAATCCCTCTAACGAGAATCAAATCCATGCACCTTTCCTTTTTTCTTCATTTGTAAGGGTTTACATTTTGCATAAAAATAGAGCTTTTTCCAATCATCCTGTGAATGTGGGATTAAACATCCCCCCACTCACCTCTCGGCACTACTTTGCGCAGCCCAAGCTGTCTTCACTGCGCCACTCCTAAAACCTACCACTCCACCATTTCTCCTTCCTCCCTGCGCCAACTTACCCTGCGTTTCCTTCCATTTCACCTCCACCTGTAACCTCTTTCCTCCACCCATGCCTCTTCTCACACTTTCTATCCACGCTGCGCAGCACCATCTTAAACTGCTTCCATCGCCCGCATTCTTCTCTCCCCTAAACCCTCCTCCCTTCCATGCACTGCATCTCCCTAGTGTGAGTGTCAAATTATGCACCTGTTGCCTGCGACACAACACTTCAATAAGTCATTAGATTAGTGAAAAATAGCATAAAAGAGAAATGGTTAGATACAAATCACTAAAACCGACTTATTGCTCCCTATCTAGGAAGAGTTTGAAAAATGCCATAATCATGCCCTCAGATTATGCACCATTCAGTGACAATACACTCCTAAGAATGAGAGATTTAATTGAAAA
>MU223370.1:150924-166364 GCA_018584345.1 Thuja plicata | reverse complement strand
ATCAAAGCTGAAACCATCAAACCTTCCATCCATATTGGGTCCTTATATCCCTCCATCCACTTACCCTATCCCCTATCAAGATCAACAAAGACATACATCCTTGAAATCTCCTTATCAACCAATCCATAGGAACCAGTCATATGAGTCCTATTCATCCATAATTCCCAAGTCTTCTAGAAGCAATTTGGATGTACAGCGAAGAAATCAAAAATCAAAGAATCCACTTACATATAAAGATCACTATGTCCCATCTAATCGACATGTGACTACAAATAAAAAGGAAATATTCAAGAAACCGCAAAGTTTCACTAAGCAAAGTATAACATCAAAGCAAATATGGGTTCCTAAATCCATCATAGAAGATTTGCGTTCTAAATCCAACCAAAGAATAACATTAAAGAAAATATGGGTTCCTAAATCCATCGTAGAAGAATTGCATTCTAAATCATCCAAAATAAAAGGAAACTCAAAATCTATGTGGATTCCTAAGTCTCTTCCAAAGGACTTGGATGCAAAAAGAAAATCAAAAGTTATGTGGATTCCAAAGTCTCTCTTAAAAGGCTTGAACAAAAAGGAAAAGTTAGAGTTGGCATCCAAGCTTCCAAAGTCTTTCACTTCATCTCCATCTAAACATCCCCCATCTTCTAACTCTATTTTGGGTCCTCATGTCCCAAAATCCATTACCTTGAATACTTCATCCATCTTGGGTCCTCGCATACCAAGATCCATTTACACGCATCCATCAAAGTCTCGAGCTATACCATTCACTTTTCCTCCATTTTTCCACTACCCTTCAAGGGGTGTGTCAATGTTGATCTCGTCACCTTTTCCATCACCTACCTACTACCCATCCATCTCATATCCTACTATCCCTCTTATCCAATCCATCACATAAATCCTTTCCTACCATCTTCCTTATCTTCCATATCATTATTCTCTACCATCACCCTATCAACATCTTTGAGCATACTTTTAGTGGCCTTGGCCCATTATAGCATATCTTTCAAAGGAGCACTATCTAAAGAGCAAGAAGCTTAAGTTCCTCCATACAATAAAAAAAGTACAAAAAAAAGTGCCTTGGTGAAAACCTGGTAAACAGGCACCTTGGTAGCAAAAGTAAAGATAAATCAATCTGTCCTATGGTGAAAACCACTTCTTGTGGCACCTTGGACAAGTACCATAATGAAAACCTAGCAAATAGGCGTCATGCGTAATTCCTCCTACTTGCACTCTTCACTTGGGGGCAAGTTCCTTCCATGTCATCTTATCCATCATATCTTACATCCAGCTAGCTCGTGAGCATCCATGTTCCTTCTACTGATCTTGATAAGGTTAAGCCTATCCATGAACACATCATGTATCCTAACATTCTTTATCCTTGCCATCAGCCTATTCACTGGCTCTCATCCATGGCACCCTATCGTGACTTGCTTATCCCAAATCCTCTCTCTAAGCATTCCTGCCATAATCCAAACCTTCACTTATACCTTCATCACCCTTTATCCCAATTGCACTATCATAGCTCTATCCTATCTAATTGACCCCTTGGTCTTGATCAAAAGGAATAAGATAAAAGTTAAAACAAGTTCTTAGAAGTCTCTTGACATGTCCACTCTTTTGGACTGCATACCTTTCATGACATTAGGTCATTATCTTATATTCTATCCAGCATTGCGCCATGAGCCTACATTGCGATATTCATTTTTTTCCCTAGCTTGGGTAATCTTGAGGAGAATGTTCTTGAGGGTTGCATTCACCCTCTTTATCCATCATTGTCTTTTCACCTCTTCCATCAGCTCTCTAATCCATCTGTAATGACCTCTACCTTGCTAGACATTGGGGGCAAACCAATGTGATGTTGCTTGAGATTGGTTAATCTCTAAAAAATCTAAAAATTGCAAAAAGTCCTGAAAAAATGATCATCTTGGTGAAAACCTAGCAATAGGCGCCTTGATGTATCAATCAAAAAAATAAAAAAATGGAAAAATAAAAAAAAATTGAAAAAGAAGAAAAAGTGCCTTGGTGAAAACCTGGTAAATAGGCGCCTCTTGTACTCAGCGCTCCATCTATCAATGCTCAATCTTGGCAATATTTTGCTTCAGTTTGTCCATATTTTTCAGTCACTTTCATGACACTAGTTCTTCTGAGAACCCTCTTGGCTTGAAACTGATCCAGAGTCATAACCTGGGGGAAATCAAATCGGATTTGTCCTCGAAGCATGAGTCAAATTAGTTATCACTATTTTCTACTAGGGGCATGGGTCCCCAATTTGATTACATCTTTGGTTTACACCAGATTCAGTAATCTTGTCATTTTTGAAGGACAACTCGCTACTGACACAAACGGGTGTTTCTCAACACCACCATCAACAATGTTTCTTAACACTATCTTTAGGCATATCTATGTTTCTTAACACACATTGGATATCGCAAACATAAATGACATATCAATACCAATCAAACACAAAGCACTCACAAGCATAACGATGTTTCTCAAAACCTCATACATATATACATCTAAAAACTTTGAAACTAGCTAAAGTATGCTGAACTTCTATTCATATGTTGTCTACTCTCATTGATTTCACTACTCTTTTCTTTGTCTACTGCTTGTTGGTGTGGTCCTGATGATCCAGCAACGTCAAATAAATTGGGTGTATGTGGTAAGAGCTCTGCATTAAGGCGAAAAAGCCTCACATCTCTCGATCCTATTTATTTGTACACCAAGGTGAGGTCAGAACTATCTCCTTGATTATTATTGCTCTATTTGTTTACGCAAGATCACACTCATGGTTATCTTGGCTTTGAATGCCTCGATACTGGTATACTCTTGCAACATCAATTGGAAACAACATTTAGGTCATCTTTTCTATTGTGCCTCAATGCTTACGTTAGTTTCCCATATCTTATCCGATGAAAGTCATATTCATATTCTTATGGTCGCAGTGGCACCAGTAAGGACTGTATCAACTCCGATGTTCCAAAAATGCTCAATGATGAAATTTTTTAATGGTAAAGCTCAGTGACTACACCTTAGGTTGCATTCATGTTAGTCTTGCATCTGCATCTGCATCTGAATAGTGTTTAAATCAGCATAATAACTTTATCTCTATCCAATGTGAAGGATCTGAGATTCTAATCTATCAATATTCTCATCATCAAGTGGTATGACACCCCTTGCTAAATCAATTGTCCTGATTCTATTTTTAGGATCAAAATCAAAATCTGTAGCTGACCACTTGCACTACCAATGGAAATCTCTCATGCTTTTCTTCTCATCAATCCATGTATCTTAATTTTGGTCAATCTCGGTCAACAAGACCTTTCATCAAGTATAGATTTTGTCCTAACCACGTGGGACCTCTTTCTAATCAGATCAGTTTCTTCCTAAATTGTCTAATCAATCGAATTGCTTCTCATCATTGGGGCACCTCGCCATATTTTTTATTTTTCTCCGGAGGGGGTAGGATCAGGACATCAACATTCCAGTGATCATATCCTTAATCAAAACCCTATCGCTTGGGGCATTTCAGCTTCATCACATAAAATCAAGTTGAGATCATCTTAAATCAAAGGCAACCTAATCAATGGTCTTATATAGTGGTGAATACACTCGAAACCAGACAAGATTGGTCTTATACAGGGCAATCATTATTGAAACTAGATACATTGATCAAATTGGCTTCATCGCTTCAAATCAAGTCAAATTGCTTGCTAATAAAAATCTCTTAATGGTAATCAGTTTCATCACTTCAAATCAAACTAGTTATTCATTCAAACCAATCAAAAAGGTTTAAGACTTCCTGACAGATGTTTAGTTTCGTCGCTTCAAATCAAACTAAGCATTCTATTTATATCTTTTGATCGATCTTCGTCCAATTAAGCTTGAAGTCGGTCTTCTTCTTCAAAAGAATAGTTTCATCGCTTCAAATCAAACTATTCTGGGTCTTCTCACTAATAGGTCTTTGAATCAATGTGCTGATCACACATCAATTCAAAGAGGGGCAAATGTAATCACCTAAAAATGGTCACCTAAACCCTAGACCCCCAATCTCAGCAATTAATCAAGAAACCCTAATCTTGATTATTCTAAGTCCTAAATCAAATAGGCAATTCATCAAATTGAACTGATTTGACCTAAACCCTAGGTCCTAATCGATCATCTTACTTGATTAATTAATTAATTCCTAAAATCACATTACATTGGCAAATAAAATTTATACTATTATTTAATTGATATTATGACATATTAATGAAATAAAAATTAAAAAATTGTCAATTAAATCAAAAAGGAATTAAATTAATTATAAAAACATAAATGTGCATCCAAAATCAATTAATTTATTAAAAATGCATATGACATCATCAAATCCAATTAACTGATTTATCAAAATGGAAACAATCCAGTTCCACTCAGTTAACTGATTCTCATCTATTTATCATTTTGGAAACATTTCAGTTAACTGTAAACTGATTTTAGAAGTTTCCAAAATAACTAATTAGTTAGTTCAGTCAACTGACTCTCTTGACCAATCGATTCACTTGCACATGGATTGTGCTTCTTCAATTGAATCTAAGCCACTCTTTTTGTTCGATCTCGACCGTCAATTTGAGAGAGATTTCTATAAAAGAGAAACTCTTTTCCTTCACAAAGGATCCTAAATTTTATTAAAGTTATTATACTGCATTTTTACCTTAGCTTTCTTGCATGTTTTAGCTTTCATTTATGTAGCATTATTGTTTACTTTTATTCAAGCATGCAAACATAAACTTAGAGCACACTTTGATTTGGTGTTGTTAAAATAAATATCTCACATTTCATTTAGCGTTTCTAAAATGAATCTTAATTAGCTTTGGATGAACAACAATCTGCATTTTTATTTTGCATGTAGTTAATCAATCATTTAGCTCAATCGTCTAGATTAAATCCTTCGTTTAGGTCTTCAGTGTAGTCACTAAGCTTGCAATGATTTGAGAGCAAGCTCATACTCCTACCTACTACGAGGCAAGAGGTCAATTCATTCACACATGCAAGATGAATTAATCTATATTCATTTTTGTATGTGATTGAAGAGCAATGACCATGTTGAAGTGTATGGCTAAATTAGAGGCCCACATTTAGCTATCACAATAGCATGCAATGAAGTAAAGATGCTATGGTAACAACCTCCATACCTAAATCCAACAATGAAAATAACAAGGGTCGGTCATGAACTTCCAAACCTCAATGAACATTTACTCCTTTGGGAGAACCTCTTGAGACTGTTTTGAGGACGCTCTTAGAAAAAAAAAAGTTCTCACGATCCTAGATTCCAATTTATGGGAACCGAAAGTCAAACCCAGGTGATGGGATGGCAATTCTTATTGTGTCTTCCACAAGAATAAAGGACATAAGACTAATAACTATCTTAAACTCAAACATGTTATACAGGACCTTATCGAAGGAGGCAATATCAAAGTAGAAGGACACACCACTAACGAGGACCATACGACATTTAACAAGCCATTCCCTAATTATGAGAAAGGGGAAGTATCTAAAGGGAAAGGAAATGAAGTAAACTACACCTACTCTAATAATGATAATGTAATCATCATGATGGACATTAAAACTAAATCAATTAATGTGGTCACTATCAAAGGTGTTAAAGATACATCTTCCCAATCAAATGTAGTAACCCGAAGTCAAGCACAAGTCACGATCAAAGGACCTAGTTCCTCATCAAAACCAACAAAAACTTCCAAGGTACCTATTATCACTATTCCCAAATTGATAGTAGCAAAACAAATGGTTACTATTCCTGTGGAAATGTATAACTTGGTAGATCAATTGCAACAAAACTCTGCTAAAATTTCCATTTTTGAGTTACTTATGATCACCTCAGTGCATAGGGAAATTATTGAACAAGCCCTACATTGAAAAAATGTACCAAAGGACCTTGATGTAGAAAAATTCCAAGCAATGGTGAATCACATCTCAGTGCCACATTACCTCTCTTTTTCAAAAGAAGATAAATCATTGACACATCCGCATAATCAACCTCTTCATATCAAAGTCCTAATTCATAAATCCCATGTTAGATGTGTATTGATAGATGAAGGCATAGGATTGAATATTTGTACCCTTAATATAATCAAAAAGTTGGGTCTCTCAGAACAAACTATTGAATCAAGAAGAAAGATCACTATCAAAGATTATGATGAGGAAGAAAGATCCTCTAAAGGTCTTATTATTCTACCCATCAGAATCAGACCTATAGAAAGAAATGTCATATGTCAAGTTTTGGATCTACACTTGGCTTACAACATACTATTAGGGAGACCTTGGATCCATGAAATGCAAGCGGTACCATATACTTTCCACTAGTGTATCAAATTCCCACATAATTGGGTGGAGGTAACAATTCCTGCAAATTCCAGTTATACATGCAACAATGTTAAAGCAGGTAGTATGGTCCCTCATAACAAGGAGGTTCCAAAAGAAGTTGTACCTGAGACTACCAAAGATATGGTTATGAAAAGTTTTGGAAAGACCTTGAAACTTGAAGAAACTGGTATGGGAGAATACAAGCTGGACATGACCCCATCATTAACAGAACTACCATTATCACCAAGATCTTATGGAAAACCTTCCTAATCATTCACACCTACTACATTTCAAACACCAGAAATCCATAAAGAAACTAGTATGGTTAAATAATCTACCTCCCATGAAGATGACAAAGAAGAATAGGCAGTCTTGGCTTGGCTTTACAAGGGAGAACCAAAAGAAGCTGAGGTAAAACATGTAGAAATATCTCCACAAAGGTATGGTAAAGGATATGATCTCCTAAAAAAATGGGATATAAAGTAAAAGGACCTTTGGGTGACATAGGAAGAGGACTTATTTAACCCGTGCACATGGAATTTAGAAATACCAAAGACAAAACAGGACTAGGTTTCAATAATAAATCTAAAGACCCTTCTTCAAGGGATAGTCTGATCTCTGACAAAGGGAGTGATGAAGCAGAAGAAACAGAACTAGAACAATGGTCCTATGAGAGATTATTACATGTTGGTACTGAGAGTCCTGAATATCAAGGAGAAAGATATGTACCAAGCTTTGAAACACCACAAGACACCCATATTCCTTTATTAACACAGGCTCCTATTCAAGAGGTAGTAGAAACAACTGAAGAAATTCCAGACGTGCTATTAGTAGAAAAAAATCCTGGGGACACACCTATACAACAAGATTCACATCCTAATTGGGGGCAGTTAGTCACAGTTTCACATGTCCTAGATTTGCCACACTTTGATCTACAAGTAGCGAATAGGGTACATCAGGTAACTATTGCTGGATTCTTAAACAGGTCTGATGACGAAGTAACCGACTCACATGATTATGAGTGGGATGATCTATTTTTTTCCACAAAGGACATTAAAATAGATGTGATTCACATGTTTTTTTCTCTGTCAAAACACAGAGAGCATTCTAACACTACTCCTGACAATGTTGATATTCCTGAAGCAGAGGAGGTATTCCTTCTCCCACTCATTGATGCAAAAATTTGAACTCTCCTAGACCTAGAAGAAATTTAGAGGCTACAAGAAAGGAGTCTCCTTCTACAGAGAGATGAAGATGAAGGTTCCACTAATGAGTAACTAGCGTTCAATCCACATATAACTAACAACAACTTTGATAATGATGATCTAGCTCTTATTGATCTAAACATCGAAGAGATTGACCTAACAGAACATGTCATGTCAGTTAATAGTCTTAACACAGATGTGATGCTTTCCTTCCCAAGATCTAACTCCTTGTCTTTAATAAACCCAGATCTAATTGATTGGACAAATTCAGATCCTCATCCTATCATGAACTTTCCAAATAACTATACTTTGGCTTGTTACCTAAATGCTTGTGAACCTTACCCTTCTTCCACCAATGCAAGGAGCATGAACATGTCATAGGAGGATATCAAGTTTCTCAGTCACAAATTGAAAAATAAAAAGAAAAAAGAACTGACAGTGAAAACTACGTTGTGGAAGTATCAGATTCTAAAATAGTAAAAACAAAAGACATATTTCATGGTGAAAACCTCTCAGAGGTGCCAAAGGATGAGATTCTTGATATCCTTCCTGAGAACTTTTAAGAAAGATCTTCAGTTCTGATAGAACCAACACAACCAGTTAACTTGGTCACGAGTGAAGTTTCTCAAATTGTTCACCTAGCACAATATTTATCAGAAGAAGAGAAGATGCAATTCACTGAGTTCCTAAAAGAGTAAAAGATCAACTTTGAATGGTCTTACACATATATGCCTAGACTGGATCCTGAGTTAATAATGCACCATTTATCTATAGCTCATGGGATCAAACCCATGAAGCAAAAACTCAGAAAGATGCATCCTCATGTTGCATTACTAGTAAACGCAGAGTTGGAGAAATTGCTAAAGGTTGGATTCATTAGGGTCATCGCTTACACAGGATGGATTTCTAATGTAGTCCCAGTATCTAAATTAGATAAATCTATCAATATCTATATAGACTTAAGGGACTTAAATAAGGCATGTCCTAAAGATGATTTTCCACTACCCAACATTGATATGAACATAGATCTAACAACAGGCTACCAAATGTACTCATTAATAGATGGTTTCTCAATATCAAGAGAAGACCACATTTACATGTGCATGGGGAACCTTCTTTTGAAATGTTATGCCATTTGGGTTAAAGAATGCAGGTGCTACATATCAAAGAGCTATGATGACTATATTCCATGACATGATGCATAAAAACATGGAAGATTACGTGGATGATACCTTAGCTAAATCAAAAGAAAGAAATACTCATATTGATGACTTAAGGAAGATATTGAATCATATGGAGAAATTTCAACTCAGGCTCAATCCAAAGAAATGTGCCTTTGGGGTTCAATCAGGCAAGCTACTAGGGTTCATTGTATCAGCAAAAGGAATTGAGGTAGATCTAGAAAAAGTCAAATCTATACTAGAAATGACTCCTCCATGCGACATTAGTCAGATGAGGAAATTACAAGGGAGACTCCAGTCAATATGAAGGTTTATGTCACAACTTGTAGATAGAGAAAAACCCTTTACCAAATTTATACATAAAGGTATCACTTTCAAATGGGATGAGCATTGCGAATCCAACTTTAGAGAATTAAAAGTGTACCTGGCTACTCCTCTGATTCTCACGGCACCCATTCATGGAAAGCCATTACTCCTGTACATTTCAGCTATAGCTACATCATTAGGAGTATTGCTGGCACAAGAAGATGAAACTAAGAAGGAAAGGGCAATCTACTATATCAGTAGAACATTAGTGTCCTATGAACTCAATTATAGAAAAATTGAAAAATCATGCTTAGCAGTTGTCTTTGCATCACAAAAATTGAGACATTATATGCTATCACATACAGTAAAGCTCATTGCAAAGATAGATCCTTTGAAGTACCTCCTAAGCAAGACATCATTAACAGGACAACTAGCCAAGTGGGTCCTGATTCTGAGAAAATTTGACATTGAGTATGTGTATCAAAGGGCTATCAAAGGACAAGTCCTCGTAGATCAATTATCTGATTCACCACTCTAAGATGATGAACCTTTAAGAATTGAGTTTCTCGATGAAACAATTATGCATCTAACTGAGTATCCGTGGAAGATGTACTTTGATGGTTCTTTCACATAGCAAGGCTCTAGAGAAGGGCTTCTATTCATAACTCCTTAAGGCTACAAAATACCCAAGTCCTACAAATTGATGTTTCCATGCATAAATAACATTTCTAAATATGAAGCATTGGTAAATGGTCTAAAACTTGCTATGGAATGGAAGATTGTAGAGTCACATGTGTATGGTGACTCCTAGCTCATTACAAATCAAGTAAATGGAGACTATCAGACAAAAGATGAGAATCTGATGCCCTACAAGCAATTGGTTGATGACTTAAAGAAGTAACTTGTCTTCATCACATTTCAACAAATACCCAGAACAGATAATAAAGCTGGGGATGCTATGGCTACACTGGCATCTATGTTACAACTAGAGGAACATCAATTCAGCTATGAATTCTTGGTGGAAGAACTATTTTACCCAGCCTTTGATACCCCTGAATACCAAGTAATTTGTGCTTTAACCACCCAAGACCAATCTTGGTATGCTAACATCATTGCTTACCTAGGAAACCAAACTATCCCTAATAACCTATCCAGAAATGAAAAATGAGACTTGATTAGGACAACATCGCGTTATGTCCTCATTACTAATAACTTATATAGATGAGGTCTCGACAATAC
Source organism: Thuja plicata (assembly GCA_018584345.1). NCBI lineage: Eukaryota > Viridiplantae > Streptophyta > Pinopsida > Cupressales > Cupressaceae > Thuja > Thuja plicata. The sequence goes on along the minus strand of MU223370.1, from coordinate 156,070 downwards.
ACTTCTTATATGTTTAGAATAAGAAGAGTTAGATCATGCATTAAAATAGGTCCACGAAGGTGTATGTGGATCACACTCAAATGACTTTTCATTGGCTAAAAAACTACTCAGAGTTATCTATTACTAGCCTACAATGGAGAAAGATGTCATTCAATTTTCAAAGACATGTCATAAATGTCAAACATATGGAAATATCATCCATGCTCCTGCCAGAGAACTCATACCATTCATAACACATTGTCCATTTCAGCAATGGGCCTTTGATTTGGTTGGACAAATATATCCTAATTCTTCAAGTGGACACAAGTTCATCTTTACAGCCACTGAGTATTTCATGAAGTGGGTCGAAGCCGCGTCGCTAATCAAAGCCACTAGAAAATAGTTGGCTATGTTCCTCTTGAACTACATTATCTGTAGATATGGGATACCCTCTTCAATTGTAACAAACAATGTGGGCCAATTTAAAAACCAAAACATTGAAAACCTTTGCACACAGTTTCATATTACTCAACGTTGCTCCTCAATCTATCATCCTCAAGGTAATGGACAGGCTAAGGCATCTAACAAGAATATTCTCAAAATCCTACACAGAACTGTGAGTAAGTCTGGCATTTACAATTAAATCTGGCACTATGGGCCTACAGAACAAACATCAGAACACCAACTGGAGCCATGCCATTTGCCCTGGTCTATGGTGCTGAGGAATTATTACCTGTTGAGGTTGAAATCCCATCTTTATGGGTATCTTTACAAGGCCTTGTCACTAACTAACAATACCCATTAACAGGATTAATGCACTAGAACTACTTGATGAACGCAGGAGCCAAGCGTTCGATCATCTGAAAGTGTACCAAAAATGCATGTCAAAAGGGTACAATAAAAAGGTCAAACCATGACAATTTCAAGTGGGGGATCTCATTCTAAAAGAGAATCCTAAGAACCAGCCTAACAGAGAACATAAAGGAAATTTTGAACCTAATTGGTTGGGACCTTATGTCATTACTGCAACTTTTGAGATTGGAGCTTATCAACTAGCTATACTCGAGGGAGATGTTCTCCCAGATTCCATTAATACTATACATTTGATGTGGTTCTATGCTTGATGTCTGGCTAGCAGAGCCTATGTAGTGAAAATCTCAGAAAAATACCAAAAAAAAAAAAAATCAAAAAATTGATTCTGAAGAAATTCAAAAACAGTAGAAAATGTCCTGAAGAAAAGGTATCCATGGTGAAAACCTAGCAACAAGCACCTTGATACTAAAAAAACATTCAAAAAAGCTAAAATAGAAAAAAAATTGAAAAAGAGAAAAGTGCCTCGATGAAAACCTGGCAATCAGGCATCTTTGTAGCAAAAAGAATAAAGAGTTTTTCCGAGTGATGAAAACCTGGCAATCAGGCATTACTTGTATTCTACACTATATCTATCAATGTATTTCTGATACCAAACCTTAACAATTACACCTGTGCTAAGAGTTGACTTTGTTTCCTTACAAATATCCTATCCTTGCCTGGGATTTGTCTACATTTAGATCTTAGGAATATGTCATCCTGCACTGGGGGCATCTTTGCTAGCATGTTAGGTTGCATCTGCTAGGTCATCCTAGGATGGATTGTCCTGTGACACAAAGCTTCTTGATATTGCACCAAGGTATCACTTTCATGAGATGAGGATGGCACAAACATTTCACTCACATCAAAGATGTTCCTACACACTACATTGGATTGTGAACAACGACAAGGTTATACAAAAACACAGGACAACATATTGCTTGAAACCCAAATTTTGATTGATGAATGTATCCTGTGCTTGAAAAATGAATCAATAGTATTTCTCAAATACTACTTAAAAACACAGTTTAATCTTGGTTGGATTATGACTCTTTTATGTACTAATGATGTTTTAACTAAAGACATCTAAGCAGTTATAAGTTTTCTTTGATTGATTCTCAATTTATGTTTGTTATGTCTTCCGAGTTGCTCCATGAGCTCTGTGCAAAGATAGAGTCACAAGGACAGGGGGCATAACATTTTCTTTGTTTTTTGTGTATGGTGGTTGTTCCAAATGATCCTATGCATTTCACCTAACTTGGATGTTTATGGTAAGAGTTGCCAACATGAGTGGATAGCCGCATATATATCGATCTTTGTTATGTGTAAACTACGGTGAGGTTGAAACAATTTCCTTGTCTATTTTCTAACTCAGATTCTCACTAAGCTATATAAAACATAATGTACCCAAGGATATGAATTTTCAAGGTCATTGCAGGTCCAATATCTTACCTTGCACAGAATCTAATATAGTAAAAGGAAGGTGACTAACTTGTCATCCTAGCTTCTATGCCTTGATGCCTAAGTCTATTTCTGACATTTCATTGAATAAACATAGTATTCATACTTTCATAATATCAGTGGGTATTAGTGACAGTTGTACTATCAGGTGGTATCCATTCCAAAAAGTGCCCAATGATGATAAAAATGTTACAATATCTGCAAATCAGTGACAAGACCTAAGAGTCTGCATATAGCTGGATTTAGAGATTGCATGATTCATTTTTGAAAGAAACAAAAGCATAAGGAATTTGGGCTCAAAATGATTTCAATTTTATTCTAAATCCAATTTAATTACATCATCTATATTATTGATATCACTGATTCCTAAACTATCAAAATCCAATTTTGTTCTTCTCTGATCTATTGGGAACGAAATCAAACTCTCATTTTCATGTAATTAACTTGGTTCTCGTGTGTTTACTCTTAAACACAACCCCATTCCTTCACTTTTTCTAATACATTCTTTCTTGACCTAACCACCTCACGCAAGTGATACGTTCTTTCAATAAAGGGATTTTATTCTTTCCTTCGATTTTGTTCCTGAGGGGACATGATCGCACCATCATTAAATAAATTCTTGCTCAAAACAACATTAAAATGAGTTTGTCATCAAAAGACTAAAGGCATAATAGTTCATTGACCAAGTCAGAACTATTGGATTGAAGGCTTTGGTTCTCACAAGCTAGATATCCTATGTCTGCATATTCTCAGATCTTTATTAAGCTCCTAGCAGCTTCATACTAACTTTTGGATGACAACCAAGTTTAGATTTAGTATTATCAATCTTTGGACGAATACCAAGTTCAGAATTGATATCTTTAAGATCTTTGCTTATTGACCTTTGTTCGATCTGTTAGAATACTCCCAAAGGATAAATGAGAGGGGGGGGGGGTGAATCATTTATCAGTAACTTTAATTATTTTCTCTTATTAACTTCAGAATACAATAAAGTAAATGCTTAATCAGATAACACAATACACAAGACACAATTTGATTATGAGGAAACCAAATGGTAAAAACCCCGGTGGGAATTAGCACCCACAATGAACTATATTTGTTTATAGTAATCCCTGTTAGAAGATCTAGCAACCCTGTTAGGATTTTTTATTTACAAAGCAATAAGTATAGTGACTTGGTTAAGGGGCTGACCCTGTTAGGAGTCTTTTACAAATAACCCTGTTAGGGGTGAGGACTCATTGTCGAAAAGCTCACTGCTTCAATGGTGAAGGCTACAACCTTCTGTAGAACACATATGCACTATATCTGGTGATGAACTATATAGTAGACCTACTATCTTGATCAGTTCCAATGTATTATAATCTTCTACTGCTTCTTCACATAGACTCTTGATGAATGAACCACAACTGATATTCTGCTCTGTACATTTTCTATCTCTTTTCGTATCATTCACACTTAGCATATTACAAATGACTTGCTATAAGTATCTTCCTCAAAGTATGAGATCATGGGACCTATAAGACAACTCTTCATAACATCCTTGTCGGCTTCACTAATCATGCAAGAATAATTACAACCATGCAAATATAAACTGAATAGACGTGACGCTTCACTAAGTCAACTTCACCAAATCAACTCTAACTTTGCAATATTCTTGAAACATGTTAGGCACCTTTAGATAAATATCATCAACTCATAACTAATCATGAATATACACATGCATATCCTAAAGATAGGCACAACTCAAGAAACATGTTAAATACGTCGGCTCTAAACAGATGCTCTTCCAGAACTGTAACTGCCAATAACAAAATTACACAAATTGACTGAAACATCATATCTGGGTTTGCATGTATGAACATAACATACTAAACATGTCTACAACATGTATCTAACCACGCAAGGCTTGATAACATCATTCTGATAAGTACATACAGAATCACTAGTGTGTATTATATGTTGTCATCAATGACAAACATACAATCAATCAACTGTACAGAAACAAATCTCCAACAATCTCCCCCTTTGACATTGATGGAAACATATGATATTAAAAGCATCCTTCATGGTGTTCTCTTTTTCTTTTACTATCTTCTCAATATCCTCATCAAAGATTTCTCTACACTTCTGTAGTTCCTCTGACTATGTTTGTGTTCCATATATATACTCCCCTAGAGTATATGCTCCCCCTTAGTACATACTCCCCCTTTGACATCAATGGTAAAGGGCACCATAAACCGTTAGGCACATGTACTACTCTATAAGTAGAGTAGTCAACCATTTATCAGTCACAAAGGACTGATGTTCTTCCTATATTCTCTAATCATACTTAGGAGAGGGAATTACTCCCTACTTCTCTCTGAGATACTCAAAAGTATCTTTTGATAAAGGTTTTGTGAAAATATCTGCCAACTATTCTTTGGTGCTCACATAGTCCAATTTCAATTCTTTGTCTGCAACCTTTTCTCTTAGAAAATGGTCCTTGATCTCTATGTGTTTTGTCTTTGTGTGCATCACAGGGTTCTTAGACATGTTAATAGTGCTAGTGTTATCATAGTGAATAACAATAGGATAATCAACTTGAATACCAAAGTTTTTAACCATTTTCTTGATCCAAACCATGGTTGAACAATTCAGTGCTGCTACAACATATTCAGCTTCTACTATTGACTGAGAAATATAGTTCTACTTCTTGCTTATCCAAGAAACCAACCTATCTCCAAGAAATATTGCTCCTCCTGAAGTACTCTTCCTATCATCAATACAACCTGCCCAATCTGCATCTATATACACATGAAGTTGTACATTCTCTGATTTAGGATACCATAAACCATAGTCTATAGTTCCCTTTAGATAT
>MU223370.1:135362-147905 GCA_018584345.1 Thuja plicata | reverse complement strand
TCACTTTTAGGTTCAGTCTTCAATCTTGATATCTCAAATGCAGAGATTTTACTGATCAAAGTCTCTCTCTTGAAGTCTTGTGAGAATTGCATGGTTTCCTCTAGAATACTTATCTTTTTTTCATAGTTTTATGTTAAGATGGTTAACATCTTGTCCATTATATCTTCTTCTAATATTTCTCCACCATTGTTTCTAATTCTAGAGACTGCTTCATTTATCCTTTGATTGTAAGCTCTAATGTTCTCTTCAGGTAACATCTAAAGAATGTTCTATTTCTTTTTCCATGTCTTCCTGCGTGCATTCTTAGCTTGAATATATCCTTCAAACATATCTTCTAAATACTTCCATATGGTGTATGCTCTGTCAATTTTCTTGATCTCAAAAAATTCACTGTTAGATAGGGCATTGATTAGGGCTTCTTTAGCGATTGCATCATTGGTAAATGTATCCTTTTTTCTACTAGTAGCATCATCCTTTGCAAGGTATTTTAGAGATGGAATAACAACTTCTTGTGTAGCTATCTCAAAGATCTCAAAGCCAACACACTATAGATGTGTTATCATTTTGTTTTTCCAATCCATATAATTTTCTCCATCAAACTTAGGGCTCTCTTTTTTGAAGTAAGACATCTAATCTACCTTAAGCTGTTAGGCTTCTTCTCCAAGGCACTTGGCTCTGATAAAAATTGTTAGAATATTCCCAAAGGATAACTAAGAGGGGGGGTGAATCAATTATCAGTAACTTTAATTATTTTCTCTTATCAACTCCAGAATATAATAAAGTAAGTGCGTAATTAGATAACACAGTACACAATACACAATTTGATTACGGGGAAACCAAATGGCAAAAACCCCGGTGGGATTAGCACCCACAATGAACTATACTTGTTTATAGTAATCCATGTTAGAAGATCTTGCAACCCTGTTAGGAGTTGTTCTTTACAAAGCAATAAGTATAGTGACTTGGTTAAGGGTCTATCCCTGTTAGGAGTCTTTTACAAATAACCCTGTTAGGAGTGAGTACTCACTGTCCAAAAGCTCACTGCTTCAATGGTGAAGGCTACAACCTTCTGTAGAACATATATGCACTATATCTGGTGATGAACTATATAGTAGACTTGCTATCTTGATCAGTTCCAATGTATTATAATCTTCTACTACTTCTTCACATAGGCTCTTGATGAATGAACCACAACTGATATTCTGCTCTGTACATTTTCTATCTCTTTTCGTATCATTCACACTTAGCGTATCACAAATGACTTGCTATGAGTATCTTCCTCAAAGTATGAGATCATGGGACCTGTAAGACAACTCTTCATAACATCCTTGTTGGCTTCACTAATCACGCAAGCATAATTACAACCGCGCAAATATAAACTGAATAGACGCGACGCTTCACTAAGTTGGCTTCACCAAATCAACTCTAACTTTGCAATATTCTTGAAACATGTTAGGCACCTTTAGATAAATATCATCAACTCATAACCAATCATGAATATACACATGCATATCCCAAAGATATGTGCAACTCAAGAAACACGTTAAATACATCAGCTCTGAACAGATGCTCTTCCAGAACTGTAACTGCCAATAACAGAATTACACAACTTGACTGAAACATCATATCTGGATCTGTGTGTATGAATATAACATACTAAACATGTCTATAACATGTATCTAACCATGCAAGGCTTGATAACATCATTCTGAGAAGTACATATAGAATCACTACTGTGTATTATATGTTGTCATCAATGAAAAACATACAATCAATCAACTGTACAGAAATAAATCTCCAACATGATCAAGTTCAAAGTTAATTCTATCAGTTTAGTTCATTCAAGTGTGAGACTGATCTCATCAGGCATTTCATTTGATAATGAGCCAAACTCTCAAATTTTCTGAAGTCAACTCAAAAAATTTCTTTGAATCAATGCGCTGCTCACACATCTATTCAAAGAGGGGCAAATGTAACCACCCTAATTTGGTCTGCTCTAACTATAGACCCTATTTTCCCTAAGTGTGATCATACCCCCAATTATTTCTAGACAAATATTCAATCGGTTGGCATAATTCTTTCAAATCAAATTTAAATTTCCTAAGTGATTTAATCACTTAATTTTATTAATCATCTTAGCCAATCAAAATCAATTCAAATCAAAACATGGCTAAAGTAATTAATTTGAAAGGAATTAAATAAAATCCTAATTATACCTCATCACTTACAAAAGCCTATCCTCTAGCCTAAATTAATGTAATTAATTGGCTATAGTCCTAATTAATTATCAAAAAGCAATCAAAAGCTTAAATTATTAATTTTCCTATTTTTGAATGAATATATTAAATATAATTCATTTCATCAATATTCCCTTAAACCCTAACCTGACCTACCTCAACCACTTTAACCCTGGGTTCAAGCCCATCCCCACCTTTTCCCCCCATGCTAAGCCCAATCCTAATCTTAATCCTATCCTAACCCACTTCCTAACGTTGTCACATTCCTAATTTTATGATTAGGAATTCAACCCACTTGAGAAAGTCAACTTTCTCAAGCTTGGACTTACACCCTCACCATGCCTCTTAATTGCTCTCATTAATGGAGATTCCTCAAGACCATGCCTCATTAATGCCTTTGGCATTAATACCTCTTACACCTTATTAATGGCTATTACACTTTCATTAATGACCTTTTCTTCTCTCTCTCTCTCTCTCTCTCTCTCTCTCTCTCCACATTTCTTCTATAAATAGAATGAATTTTGAGCTCAAATGGCCCCTAATTTTTAGATTGAAAGCATTGTTATGCTATTGAGATTAATTGTGAATCTATGTTGCATCTTAGTTTTGATGTTATGCATTGTTATTATCTTCATTTTTAAAGCTAATATGCATGTTTCTTGAACATTTAGATTTTTTACTCAAATCTTCCATTCTTAGGTTGAATATGTCACAAATTTGTGCATAATTTGTGGGCATGATTATTGCATTCTTCAAACTCCTCCTAGATAGGAAGCAATAGATTAATTTTAGTGTTTAGCTTCAAACCCTTACTTTTTATGATTTTTCACTAATGCAATGATCTATTGAAGTGTCATGTTGCAGATGACAGGTGCACAAATTAACAAACACACCTAGTGCTCTCCCACATTATTTAGAACTATTATGGAGTAGATGAGGAGATAGCTATACATGGATCTTTCTTTGTGCATTCATTGCAGACACTTATTCCAACCCCTGATGCACCTAAATTTACTGCAGCACCAGACATGCCACATACTCTCTTATTGCCTAAAATAAAGATGTCCTACATAAGTCAAGCATTCACAGTTGAGTTGACCAGAGAAGTGGAAGTCTCACTAGGAAAATGTTTGAATATTAACAACAAGCTTAACCAAGAGCAACATATGTCTTTGAAAGAATTGTTGAAATCACACCAACATGCATTTGCATGGGACTAGAATGACATGAAATGCATAGATATTAAGTTTTTTATTCACAAAATTTACATCAAGGAGGAATTTAGACCAGCTAGGCAACCATATGGATGAATTAATCTTGCATTAAGGGAGATTCTCAAAGGAAAATTGCATAAACTGTTGGATGCAAGATTTATTTATCCTATTTTTTATGGCCAGTGTGTATCTCCTTTGGTGATAGTGTCTAAGAAGGGAAGAAAATGGAGAGTTCATGTTGATTATAGGGAGTTGAATACTTCAACTAAGAAAGACCACTTCCCACTTCCCTTTATAGATCAAGTCCTAGATTCTTTGGTAGAGAAGTAGTATCTTTACTTCCTAGATGGTTTCAGTGGTTTTAACTAGATAAATATTGCACCCAAGGATCAAGACAAGACAACATTTACCTATCCTTTGTGGAATTATGCCTATTATATACTTCCATTTGGCCCATGCAATGCTCCTACAAATTTTCAAAGAGTAGTCATTAGCATATTCTCAAATATTTCACATGATTATATGAAGATCTACATGGATGATTTTACTTCCTATGGTGGTAATTTTACAGAAGCATTGGACAACATTAGAAAAGTTTTGGAGATATTTAAGGACCATAATCTATCTTTGGACAAAGAGAGTTTTTTTATGATAATGCAGGAATGAGTAGTCCTTGGGCATTAAATTTCTTAGAAAGGAATTCAAGTTGACCCAACTAAGATAGAGGTAATCACAAATCTTTCCACTCCTTTCAAACAAAAAGATTTTATAAGTTTCCTAGGCTATGCCAGGTATTATAGATGCTTCATAAAGGACTTCAGTAAGATGGAAACCACACTATAATTTTTTTATTAAAGATGTTGAGTTTCAATGGACAATAGACTGTGATAAAATATTATCTGATTTAAACATAACATTAACTCAAGATCCTATTCTTAAAGGACCTATTGGGAACTTCCTTTTCACATTCACATAGATGCATCTTATTATGCAATAGTAGTTGTCTTAGGATAGAAAGAGGTGTTGACCTTATGGAAAGATATATTGTCAATTAGTGCCAAAATACTTAGTCATTTATATGATTACAGTGTTGACCGAGCCAACAACTTAAAGTGTAACCCGAGCTAAGAAGTTGTAGTATCGACCAAGAAGATAGTTCACAATAGTATCACTTGAGTCACCAGTGCTACCTGAGTTACCATCTTCGAGTGATGAATGTGACCTAAGCACCCAGTGTTAACCAAGTGCTAGAGTTGCCAATTCACTATGTCGCTTGATTGTCAGTGTATCACCCAAGTAGATTACTGGACCTGAGTATCAGCATTGGGCCGACTTAGTTCATATTGTTAATACTATTTAATATGACAAGTAGCCAAATTGTAGAGGTATTTTATTTCGATAAGATATATATGTAAGATACTTTGTTTATCCAAATTGAGAGAGTAATTGTAATGGATATATGAATGCAAATAGGAAGAGGTAGATTGATTAGAAGGCTACAGAAGTATAAAGGTATAGAAGAGAATCATCTATCACATTCAGGTGATCACAACTATTTCAAACGATCTTATTCAACAAATTAGAGTTGCATAGAAGATCATTCACTGGTTCATCCTAACAGGTGTATCAGCAAAATCCTTTAATAGGGTGGACTTAATAGTCCTTATCATATCTCCTAACAGAGTGCATACTTTATTGTATTGTATAAATCCTTTCACAAGGTGGACCTAATAGTCCTTATTGCTCCTAAAAGGGGAGGCCATCAGAAGTGGTCAATTGTAAACCTTAACTAGCCAATTATATTACTGCAGTACTAAATCTTGTGGGTATCATCCCCACCCCAGTTTTACTTTCTATTTAGAAGGTTTCTGGGTAACCAAATATTGTGTCAAGCGTTATGAATGGTTATTACTTTTTATTCCATCCATGCAATTAAATTAGCCAATTTAATAAAGGAAAAAGTGAATAAATTTTATTGGTTCCTGATTCACCCCCCCCCTTCTCAGTCACCTAGCCTACAATATATTTCCAACAATTAGTATCAGAGCTGAAGGTTATCTTATCAGAAGTTTAACAACTTAAGCAAAGATCAGAGGAAATGGAAATATACAAACTGGAAAAAGCCATTGAAAATGAAAAGATAGATCTACAAGTGGCCATTTATCAAGTCAAAAAACTCAAGGAGCAGCTCTCTCATTCCCTAAAAAGAAGAAAATATTTAACAATGCTGATGAATGATAAAAGTTACATAGAAGAAATAATTGAAGATTTATGCAAAGAAAGAAGTTCTAAAGAAGTTGATGCAGCCATTGAAGACCTACTTGCAAAGAATCTCAATTTACATGAAGAAGTCAAAAAGCTAAAGAGAGAACAAGAAATTCATTCAGTCAGAATATGTGAAGTCATGGAACAAAAGAACCAAGAAGAAAATGACAGAGAAATGACACAAGAAGATAAAAGATTGCTAAGTAAAAGATTAGAGGAAAAATAAAATGAAATCCATCATTTGTCACTTCAGCAAGAAGATATGATAAATCAACTCAATACTGTAAATCAAGAAGTTACCAATCTAAGGACTAAAAATGAAATATTGCAAAATGATCTCAATACTGAAAAGCAAACCAATGAGAGTACGATGAATTCGAAAGTAAGAATGGATCAGTTGAAAAACCAAACTCAATTTAGACATCATGGACATAATGGATTAGGTTATACTGAAAAAGGTGAATCTTCACAACAAGGAACTCAAAAGAACATTAAACCTACTTGTAATCATTGTGGTAAGTTAGGGAACACATAAAATAAGTGTTGGAGTAATGAAAAGTCAAATTTTAATGGTAAATGCTACAGGTGCAACAAACATGGACATAGGGAAAGTGATTGCACTGAGAAACCTAAGTTTAAAGGAAAATGTTTCAATTGCAATAAACAAGGTCATAAGTCTTTCGAGTATAGAACTAAGAAATGGAACCTTGTTGAACAACTAGCTAAAGCAATTTTTAGTTGGGATTACAACACATGGAGAAGATTCTGACATTGTGGTGAATATTGGAAAATTGTTGCAAAGACTCATCTCAGAAAAAGGAATCCTGCTAAGAGATGTTATGTGTGTAAACAACTCTGTCATCTAAGAAAGAATTGTATGAACAGAGAAAAAGTGGATACTAGTTTTGAGAAAGGCAAAGCAAAAGTTTCTAAAATTATAACTCAGATGAGTCAGCAGTGGGTAAGGAAGACTCCTGATAATTCAAACCAAAATAATGAAGTATCAAATGGCACCCAAAACAGTGAATTAGGTGGATCCACCATCTCCAAATAAAGATGGAAGGAGATAACTCGAAATGTGCATACAAGCCATCATACATCAGTTCCAGATATGCTAGCAAGTCCAAATCTACATATTGATGCACTAGGCACATTAAGGTTCTAACCGAGTCAGGATATCAGTTACAACCAAGCTACTATGGCTTAACTGAGTTAAGGCAGGTTGAATGGTTTCAAAAATGCAAAGTTAGTTTTTTCTGAGCTTCCGAGTGAGCCTGGAGAACTACCCGAGCTGTGAAAAATACCATGTATGGAGAATTTAATGAAAAATTTATGATAAAATTCTCATAAATGGTGAAATCAAAGGGTTATTCTTTAAAATTTACAGAGTGATTAAGAGCTTATAGCGATCTTAGAGAGAATTTGTTTTGAAATATTTAGTTGCAGCGAAGTTTCATCAATCCTCCGATCATTATGGTGTCTTCATCCAGAAGTAAGGTCAAGAAGGGATCTGAGATGTTAGTGAGGAATGTTGTCTGTGAACTACCAAAGTTTAAACTTCATCCAATGATTGCAGAGGAGACACATCTGATGGGAGCCCATTCCCAAATTCCTCCTAAGGTACTATTAATCAATGACATTCGAGCCTTCTATCATTGCAGCATTCAACAACTAGGCACATTGGAGTTGAAAAAAACATATAAAGCATTTTGTGTGGATGAGAATATGAAGATAGAACACAAACACCTTGAAGTTAAGCGTTTAACCCACATTTTGCATATGCCAAATAATTTCCAGATAAAATGGATTAGGTTTGTTTTGAGCCATGTTCATGACATGCATCTCTGGTTGGAGCAATCAGTGAAGTGATAAGTTGATGGTATACTAAGTGACAGGGTACCCAATGCTTGACAAACCTAAAGCTACCAAAAACCTACCTTCAGATGACCTAGCCAAGAAGACTCTTGCCGAGTGGGATGGAAGATGTATGAAATTGAATGGAGTCACTAACATGGAACTGAAGTTTGGAGTTCATGTGATTGCACACAAGATATACAGTTCAATCTGACCAAATAGTGTACCATGTGAGGCTGTGGACTTGGCATACAAAGAGGTAAAGAACAATTTATCATTCGACCTTGCCGAGTTGCAATTCATCCAAATGAGAAAAAACATGGAGAGAATCCGGGCATCCAAGACCAATCCATGTAAGTTTAGTTCACTCTTGGTCTGCATATTCTTTTATGTTCAGAATTTTTCCCCTTCAAAAGGCACAGTTGTATGGAAAAAGGGCAGACCTATAGTATATCAAATAAATGAAGTTATAGCAGAATTGGGAGATAATTTTGAAAGAATCATGGACACTTACTTTGAAAATTTTAGAGAGAAAATGCGAAATAGATACAGAATCCAAAAACAATTGGTAGAGGACTATAAGGATGATATTTGTTTTCTAGTTGACAGTGGAAAAGTATACATTCAAGCAGTCAAGCCTAGGGTTGCATGAGTGAAACCTCTTGCATATGAGGTTAACATTAATGAGACAAGAGACATCATTGAAGCTCTTTTAAAAGAACCTATTGATCCTAAAGCACCACATTTTGGTACTTATGAAGAAGCTAAGGGAAGAATATCATTGGAGAATTAGATTCCCAAAATCTTGAAGAGAGGAAGGAAGATAATTGAGAAGTTTGAAAAAAAATATGGCAAGCCATCAAACTCTCCTCCTACAATCACTAAAAGCAAAGGAGATGACATAAAGATAGAATAAGATGAACCTAAAAAGGAAGAGAAAGAGGTAGAAGCAGAGCCTCCAAAGAAGAAGAGGCTAGCCGCCAAGAAAACACCAAAGATCTCTACCCTTCTCTTCACTACAAGAAAACCCAGAAGATCTAGAAGGAAACTGATATTTCCTAAAGAAGATGAAGAAGAAGATACAGTTACCTTCAAGAATCCACTACCTACATTTGAGTAGAAGTTTGAAGAATTGAAAGGAGGTAGTGGTATGGGATCTCTCAAATCATTGAAGTATACTTCCAGAACCAAAGATGAGAAGAAGATGATTGAGGATGCATTAGTTGAGAAAATGACAAGATGGAAGTATGATCCATCCATTTTTAGAAGCCATATGACTGAATACCTTCTCAAGGAAATCACCATTCACTGGCACAATGCAGTTTAGATTGAAAAGGACATCACAAAGATAACCTTGAAGAAATTCATGCCTACTATGAATAATAAAGAGGTAAAAGATGCTATGACTAAGTATGAGAGTAATCACACTCTAAGGTTTAGGACTTTTCAAATCTTGAGCAAGAAAATAGATGATGTTGTGCAGTCTACAACAAAGATATGGAAGTCAATTTTTGTTGACAAGGGAGATAATAAGACATAAGAATAGATTAAAAACCCTCATGTATAAGCTAATGATGAAGAGTTACCTTAGGTTCAGACCATTGAAGAATCTAATGCTGAACAGATAGTAGTAGAAGTGATGGCATCCCTGCCCCATTCACCTACTCAAAATATCTTATCTCTGAGCAAGGAAAAGATCACAGAGTCTACATCAAGACTAGTAGGAACTAAGCATTAGGCTCTACCTACTACTGGGCCAAGCCAAATTTAGTCACAGAAGGAAATTTTGAATGTTTCTATAGTTAGCACTGATTCTGCAGTTGGTGCATTAAAATTTAATGACTTACTCCAACTGAACACTAAGGATAAGGATGAGCATGGAAAAGATAAGGATGATAATGGAAAAGGTAAGGAAATTATTCCTTCACCTCATCCCAAGGTCAAGGGTAAAGAAAAGGAAACAATAACTGATGATGTTGACCTTGAGGAATATATTGTGATTCCAAATTAGGATCTTTCCAACCTGACAGCTGAGCAGATGGACATCCTTGGGGAGCTATGGAAGAAAAGATCAAAACAATAGAAGCTCTGAGTAGAAAAGAAAAGGAAAAAAGTTCTAGAAGACATCAAAGGTATTTTCCTGGATTCACTAGGGATTGAATTCAATGAGGATGACTCTATAATGGACCAACTTTTTGACATAGTCCACAGGTTTAATCATGATCTTAGTTGACATGAGAAATTACTGCAAAAGGCAAAAAGGAAATTTGAAAATAAGGGTCTAGAGAATGTTGCAGGAAAGATTACAATAGATCAAATAAAGCTAACAACTATCATTAGCTCTCTAAAAACCACTGTGAATAATGTTGTGGCATTATTTGTAAATTTGAGTGACACTTCTAACTTTACCATGGAAATAAGACAAGATGACAAATATTGACATAGATTTGAAGGCAAGTGCAAACCAGTTGGCACTTAATACTAGTTCGAGTTCAACACATTTTGTAAAGATCAAGTATCTAACTGATCTGTAGGCAGAGATACTAAGGGAAGAAGAAAGAACAAGGGAATCCCTAACAGCTATACAGAGCCAACTCCTTCCTCATATGGATGTCATACAAACACATATTTCTCATGCAAATACACTCATACATGACAACAACTTTTTAGTTGCAGAGCTTATGATGGAGTTGTCTGTAGAAATTCAGATTGAGTTGCACATCCTGAAGGTGTTGCAAGACAATTGCGACAATACTTTGTCTCAAAATTTGAAGGTACATTGTGATTTCCTTTCCTATTTTGGTATTACCTTGTAGATATGCTTTTTGGAATTTGTGTCAAAAACAAGGGGGAAATTTATTTTATACAAGGGAAAAGATAGAAATTTGTATATATATGAGGAAATACATGTACAAAGAAGATATATATATATACACACACATACATACATATACATATACACACACACACACACACACACACACACACACACACACATACATACATATACATATAGCAATGTTACAAAAATAGTTTTGAAAAATTATCAAAAATAGAGTCAGTTGTAACCGAGCTGTAGAGCAGCAGTCAAAACTGAGCAAGTACCCAAGCACATGGTAAGAGGGAGTTTTGACTTAGCAGTTTGATCAAAAAATTTGGATATGACAAGTGTTTTTGTCACTAATGCAAAAGGGGGAGATTGTTGACCTTATGGCAAGACATATTTTCAATTAGTGAAAAAACACTTAGTCATTTATATGATTACAGTATTGATCGAGCCAGTAGCTTGAAGTGTAACTCAAGCTAAGAAGTTGGAGTATTGACTAAGAAGATAGTTCAGAATAGTATCAACTGAGTCACCAGTGTTACCCAAGTTACCATCTTCAAGTGATGAATGTGACCTGAGCACCCAGTTTTAATTGAGTGCCAGAGTTTCCAATTCACTAATTTTCCTGAGTGTCAATGTATCACCAGAGTAGATTACTGGACTTGAGTATCAACATTGGACCGACTTAGTTCATATTGTTAATACTATTTAATATGACAAGTAGCCGACTTATAGAGGTATTTTATTTGGATAAGATATATATGTAAGATACTTTGTTTATCCAAATTGAGAGAGTAATTGTAATGGATATATGAATGCAAATATGAAGAGGCAAATTGATTAGAAGGCTACAAAAGTATAAAGGTATAGAAGAGACTCATCTATCACATTTAGGAAATCAATATTATTTCAAAGGATCTTATTCAAAAAATCAAGTTGCATAGAAGATCATTCACTAGTTCATCCTACCAGGTTTATCAGCAAAATCCTTTAAAAGGGTGGACTTAACAGTCCTTATCAAATCTCCTAACAGAGAGCATACTTTATTGTATTCTATAAATGCTTTCACAAGGTGGACCTAACAGTCCTTATTGCTCCTAACAGGGTATGCCATCAGAAGTGGTCAATTGTAAGCCTTAACCAGACAAATTTATTACTGCAGTACTAAATCTTGTGGGTACCATCCCCACCCAAGTTATACTTTCTATTTGGAAGGTTTCTGGGTAACCAAATATTGTGTCAAGTGTTATGAATGGTTATTACTTTTCTGTTCCATGCATGCAATTAGCTTAGCCAATATAATAAAGGATAAAGTGAATAATTTTTATTGGTTCCTGATTCACCCCCNTTCCCCCCCCCCCCCCCCCTCTCAGTCACCTAGCCTAGAATATATTTCCAACAAGATGGAACCATAGAGAATGTTATCTACTACATCATTAAGATTTTATAGGGAGCTGAGTTTAATTGCAGTACTATAACAAAAAAGGAAATACTACTAGTAATTTATGCTCTCAATAAATTCAAGCATTATATTATAGGGTAATAGATTTTTGTTCATACAGATCATGCATCAATCAAATATCTCATGAACAAAGCATTTATTATAGGAAGGTTAGCAAGGTGGTTACTCCTAATACAAAAATTTGACATCACAATAGTAGAAAAATAAGAAAGTACAAATGTTGTATCCAATTTTCTAACTAGCTTAACAACATTAGAATACACACAAGTCATTGATGACTCATTCCATAATGAGCACTTATTCTTTATCAGTATGCATACACTATGGTATACATACATAGCTAATTATTTGGTTGCAAGAAAGGTTCCATTACATTTCTCTCCCAAAGAGAGAAGGGTGATCATTAAAAATACTTTTCAATTCTCAAGGATAATAGGATATTTATTATATACTGGTCTAGATAATGTCATGAGAATATGTGTGAGGGAAGATGAAACCTATGATATTCTGCATGCCTATCATGATGAAATCTGTGAGGGATACTTTGTAGCAAAGAGAATGATGCAGGAGCATCTTGGGTGTAAGGGCAATCTTGCATCACCCAAAAATATTTCTGTTTTCTTTTCAATAAGGGCTACCTTGTGCAGAGCTGCTATTTATGGAAACTTGCTATTTTTAGTAAGT
>MU223370.1:89806-103617 GCA_018584345.1 Thuja plicata | reverse complement strand
CTAGACAACCATGAGTAGGTATCTTAGCAATCCTAGCATAAATATAAAGGGGACCATCGGGAGCCTTAATTATTTCAGAATCATCAAAGGTAATTAAAAGTTCCCTAGGTCGCTTATCCTTAGTTTGGTTTCGAGTTTTAGGTGGAATTGGAAGTTGAAGTGGAGGTGAAGGATCTTGAACAATAAGTTTAGATGGCGCAACACTTTTCACAAGATTAACAATGTTATTAAGATCATCCATCTTTGAATAAAAAATAATGTCTACCAAAGATGGTTGAGCTATAGTATTAGTATCATGTGTAGGTAAAGGATTGGTATAGATTTGAAGGTTTTGATTAGGAGGAGAAATAGATTTATTCCCATTACCATCAAAATTATCAACATACAAAGCTTTAGAATCAATTAAGTCTTGAATCTTATGCTTTAGAGAGAAACATTTTTCAGTGTCGTGGCCATTCTGGCGATGGTATTGGTAGAAAGCTTTAGAATCAAAGGATTTTGAAGCTATCATGGTAGGAAGAAGAGGTTGAATAGGAGGCAAAGTAATCATACTAGCACTTAACAATCTACTCATTATAGAATGCAAAGTTTTAGAGAGAGGAGTAAACATACGATTCATACGGAAAGTATTGGATGTAGGAGCACTATTAGATGTAGCCACAACTTGATCAGCAACCGTATTTTTCTATTTATTAATCTTGACATAGTTGTTAGGTTTCTAAAACTTATTAGGATTAGGAGCATTGTCACCCTTATCAACTGAAACAGGTGCCATTGGAGTGTTTCTCTCAAACTGACTCACTTGTAATTGATAATGGTGAAGTGTTGCACACAATTTTTGAAAGGAGGTAAATTCAGTAAGTAGAATTTTATCCCTAATATATTTTTGTAAATTTAAAATAAACATATGTTTGATATCAATATCAGGAACAGGATAAGAAATCTGAGCATGCAAATGCTTAAATCTACCAATAAAATATGTCAATTTTTCCTGAGTGTTTTGTATACAATCTATTAAATAAGATAAGGACACTTGTGGTCCAATATTATTTTGAAATTGTTGAATAAAGGAATTGGCAAGTTTAGGAAAAGAATTGATGGAATAGGGAGGTAAGGAACAATACCATTGTAAAGCCTTATCTCGAAAGGTTCTAGAAAACAACTTAGCTAAAATCCTATGATCATGAGCATAATCACTACAAAGGATTTGAAATGTTTTAACATGAGTAACAAGATCACCTTTGCCATTATAGTTCTCAAGACGAGGCATATTGGCTTGCTGGGGGACAGTAGCACGAATGATATCTAGAGATAAAGGACTACCCATATCACATGTAGGAATGCTAAATTTAGATTGAGTTAAAGATGCAAGTTACTGTAAAGATGACACAGTTTGAGCCAAACTAATAATTGTAGAATCATTAGAGGAAATAGGTGGCATAGCAACATTAGGAACACTAGGAAAAGTGTAAGAAGCAGCAGGAATAGAAGACACAACCGGTGGAACATTAGGAGCCACAGTTGGAAGAGGATTAGTATAAGTAAAAGGAACACTATGATATGAGGGTTGTGAGGTAGGTAAAGATACTAGTGGAGCACTCACAGGGATAGATGCACTTGGGATAGAAGTTGTTATCAAAGGAGGAGTATAAGTAGTAATTCTAGGTAGATGAACAGAAGAAGGTCCTACACTAGTGACAATAGGTGTGACCCCTAACTCTCGAGCTTCTTGAGCTAAAGCTTTAACATTCAAATTCACAAGATGAGTAATACTACGTGAGAAATTAATACCTTGATCATTATCATGGAGAACTTTCTTAAGAGCCTCTATAGCTTGGATGGAATCTTGATTATGGTTTTCTTGGATAAGCCAATTTCTCATTTTATCAAGTTCGGTTGAAAGGTTTTGCACTTGTTCAGGAGGAACCCTTAAAGCGTCATCTTCATCACGACATGAGTGAGAAGAGTTATGCTCCATAGAAGGATTGGAATCATGAGTTATTAGATTATCATTCAGGATCCTAAGGAAAGGAGAGGAAGACTCAGGATCAAAGGAACCCATAAGTCTATGGCTTCTTCTAACCGGGATACTATAAGTAGGACTAGATGTGGTAAATCTCATACACCAATACAATGCAAATGAACTAACACAAAATTTTGATCTATTGAATTGAAATGCAATTTGAAAGAACATGCAAGATCTAGCATAAACAATGTAAATCTAACACCAAAAAGAAAGAGTTATCTATCACTGGTTCACCAAAGTGTAACATATGAAATGGGTATGTCACCAAAATATAAAGTAAGAAATTAAGGTGTGGTATTGAGATATGTTTATTAAGAATGTATAATGCATTAAGGAAGAAGGGTTTGATAGATTATTGATTATCTTGAAATGTAATGTGTAAATTTTTCTTTAAGTTGCCTAGATTTTATTGAATTCTTTTAACCTTAATTGAATTGTATTGATTGTGTATTGCAATTGTGATTAGGAAGAAGATAAGATGTTCCTCTTTTGTTCCCAAATGCACAAATGGAAGATCAAAATTGATCCACCCCAAGGAAGGGCAAATGCGCAAATGAATCAACTATTTGGAAAGGAGAATAACAAAGGAGATACCTTAAATTATGTTAATTATATGTATAGAAATGATATATGACAGTAATTGAAGGAATAGGAGAAATGCACCAACCTTAAAATATTGCAAATCAAAGAATGTTTTTTTTAGGTTTGTATTGAGTTTTTGGAAAAATTGATAGTTGAGCCCAAACCGGAACACGAAGATGAACAAAACCCAGAAATTGTTTTCCGTTCCGATGTCATCTTATGAAAAAGGTCAAACTTGACCCATAAATGTCAACCCTAGCCCAATAATGTCGACCCTAACCTACATAGGTCTGACAGAAAATCTGTTCGTGCCGTTTGAAAGAAAGCCGAAAAGAGTATCCAGATCTGGTCTTAAATCAACTGTTCTGAACTTGTACCTACAAGAAAAAGGAGATTTCTTGTTGTGGGGGAGGGGTTTGCCTTGGTCAAACCCTGGTTTAGGAATTAACCTCAAATATATGTAATTGAAATTGCAGAAATGGACAAAGTAAATGCATAAATTCACCTTGTTTGAAAAAGTCCTTGTGGCGGATTCGAATCCTTGAATCCACAAGTATGCTTCAAAATATGTAATGTAGAAAGGTAGGATTTCTTCAATATCTTTCTTGTAGATATTCAACACTAAGTCTTGAATGGGTTCTTGAATTTGGAATAGGCTTGGAAGAAGGTGGATGGAGAGATCACCAAAATGGCACTATGTAGCTTCAATCCTTCAATGGCCTCCAATGGATCTCCTTCATGAAAATGGATACTTGAATGGATGAATGCTTGCTTGATTTCTTTCTTGAATCACACTTGAAGATAGCTTGAGAATGCTTGGTCACGATTAGAAGACTTCATTCGCTTGATGATCGTTGTTAGAGAAAATGAGAGAGAAAACTTCCCTTTTATATGAAATTAGGGCACAATCTTCCAAGGAGGCCTAAACAGGAGGATTAAATTCCCATTAAAGCCTTTACCCCTAGGAGAGGACCTATATTAAATATAATTTGGGAATCAATGCTTCAAAAACCGAAATAGCTGACCCGAAAGCGGGAAAAACATTTTGCAAAGGCCGACCTCCAAAAATTGTAAGACCCCGGGATCTGAACCCTGGGTCAAGGTTGAGGTGGACCTTGACCTAGGATAGGGTTGAGGTTGACCCTGACCTATTTCAGGGTCGAGGTTGACATAGACCTGAAAGGTCAACCCTGACCCTGAAGCCCAGAATCACCAGTCTGCAGTTCAAAATGCTGAAATCAGGCTAAACAGGAGTGGAAAGAGGGACAAAATAGGGGAGAAGCCATGTCAAGATTAGGAACCCATTCAAGGAACTTTTCATGACCCCAAACCACTTACTCAGAAGGCTAAACACGTCTACAATGGAAGTGCTTCCATTTTCTGAATATACAGGTTGGTTACTGATTCTCCAATGATTTCCATGGTAATTTTCCTGCACACTAAATTGAACATCTATAGCTCAATAAAATCACATGTATATATATTTTATATATATATATATAAACCAAATTGCATAAACAATTGACTGAATATTCTACATTTTCATTTAATAACCTTTTCCCATTTTTGCACCTGATAACCATAACTGATTGCATAACCAAAATAACATAACATATTTTTCCATTGAATTTAAAATACTAAAATAATCATCATAATACATGAATATACCCAAAACATCATAAACATCATCAATAAAGTATACTGAAGTAATCATCACATGACATAAATAATACTAATAATGTCTAGTCCATCAAATATAATGTCCCAAAATATCGAATCATAATGTATCAAAATAAGTGTATCAGTTGAGCTATGATGGGTCGTGGTGAGGCCTCACATCCTCCCCCACTAAGCATGAACTTCCTCCTGGAGTT
The DNA here is from genome assembly GCA_018584345.1 of Thuja plicata. Classification (NCBI taxonomy): domain Eukaryota; kingdom Viridiplantae; phylum Streptophyta; class Pinopsida; order Cupressales; family Cupressaceae; genus Thuja; species Thuja plicata. The sequence goes on along the minus strand of MU223370.1, from coordinate 99,135 downwards.
CATCAAAAAGATATGGGTACTGAGATTTCATCTGTGTTGCATCCTCCCATGAAGTCGTGACCTCATCATAACAATCCCACTAGACCCTAAGTTGGTCCAACTCTCTACCTCATAGTGCAAGGGTTCGTCGTGCTATAATACAAATGGGCTCCAGTGCTAGCTTCCCGTCTAACTCCACCTACAATGCATCCCAATCTATCACATGAGTATCATCATAAATATATTCTCAAAGTACATAAACATGGAACACATCATGGATGTGTGACATGATAGGTGGCAAAGCTAGACAATATGCAACTGGTCCTATCCTCTCCAAGATCTCAAATGGCCCAATGAACTAAGGTGCCAACTTAGAGCCCTTTCCAAATTGGATCAGACTCTTGTGCGGTTGCACTCTCAGGAAGACTCTATCTCCGACCTTATACTCTCTATTAATCTTCTTCATGTCTGCATATTTCTTTTGTCTATCCTTTTCCTCTCTAAGACACTGTCAAATCAAAAACACCTACTACTCCATCTCTCTGACTAACAGAGGGCCAATAGATACTGTATCCTCAATTTTGTCCCAACTCAAGGGTGTCCTATAAGGTATACCATACAAGGCATGATAAGGTCGTATACCTATAGATGAATGGTTCCCATTATTATAGGAAAACTTGACTAGATGTAGGTATTCCTCCCACTTGACATGATGGTCCATCACGTACATGTGAAACATATCCTCCAATACCTAATTAACCCTCTCTCTCTAACCATCTATTTGAGAGTGATACATTGTACTAAAAATGAGCCTAGTTCCCAATGTCATGTGTAACTCTCTCCAAAAGGCTGATGTGAACAATGAGTCTCTATCAAAGATGATCTTACAGGGAATGCCATGAATTCTGACAATATCCCACAAAAACACCTGATCTACATCTCGTGTTGTGAATATAGTACGCACCGATGAGAAGTGGGAAACCTTTGTCAACATGTTGACTGTCACCAAGATGGCATCATGGTGGCAAGAAGACATGGGAATACTAACAATAAAGTCCATAGATATAGTATCCCACTTCCACTCAATAATCTCATGTGGCTGTAGAAGCCCACCGGGGTGGCGGTGCTCTTCCTTCACCCTCTTACATTCTAGGCATCTCGCAACAATACTAGAAATCTATAGTCTCATGCCTGGCCAATGGTACAACTGTCTCAAATCTACATGTAACTTCTTAACACCAGGGTGCACTGTAGAAGGTTCTTTGTGTGCCTCAAGTACCATGAGCTCATGCAAATCCCTCATCGAAGGTACATAGATACATCCTCTATGACATAGTAGTCCATTATACTCCAAGGAATAATCTGAATACTTCCCCTCTAAGGGTATCTAAGAATGCACCAACTTACAAACCACTGCATAAAAGGAATCCTCTGGCAAATAATGTAGGATACGCTCTCTCAAATTGGTACAAGTAGTCACAGGTGAAATCTCATGGTGTCTCCTACTCAAGGAATTGTCAACCACATTATCCTTCCCTTTGATGTAATGAACAACAAAATCATACTCACAAAGGAACTCCATCCACCTTCTCTGCCTAGCATTAAGGTTCGGCTGATTGAAAATATACTGCAAGCTCTGGTGGTCAGAATGAAGCTTGAATCTATGACCTATAAGGAAGTGTCGCCACCTCACTAAAGCATGAACCACTGCAACAAGCTCTAGGTCATGAGTAGGGTAACTAAGCTCATGATCATTCAACTTCCTAGACTCATAGGAGATAGGTTTTCCATCCTGCATAAGGACTGCCCCTATACCATCCAATGATGCATTTGTGCACACCACAAAGTATACTATAGGGTCTAGCACTGCAAGTATTGGTGCACTCAAGAGGGCTCTCTTGAGCTCCTGAAAATCTCTCACACTTCTCTGTCCACTCATACTGCTTTCCCTTTCTCTGAATGGAGGTGATGGGGTGTGCCAATCTGGAAAATCCTGCAATGAAGCATCTGTAATACCCTGCTAACCCCATAAAACTCCTCACCTCAAGGATACTAGTGGGTGTTGACCAATCCATAATGGCTAGGACAGGGAAAAATTTAAGAAACCCCCTTCTAGGAAAAGGTGTAAAATACTGGCATGTTAGCTCTTTTTCTTGTATCCTTCAATTCTAAAAGAGAATACGCGAACTAGACTTGGGGATCTTAGTCCAACTCACATGAATCTTCTTCTTTATACAAATTGAGGGGCAAGAAAAGGATAATTGATGAGGATTTGATCCTCCTTCTGCTTTGAGTTCCACACACTCAGGCGGGTGCATCTAAAACATACCAAATCTGCATACATGAATACTTTCTCACTAAAACCTTTTATGCAGACATGAAAATTAGTGGATAGTTCTCAGACTTATAAGATATGGGAGTTCAACTCAACCAATCTTATGCAGGATCCCACCTACATGATCTGCTAAGAACTAGGAAAATGGCCATTGTGACAAGGATAAAATCCTTCTTCTCTTCGAGTTCTGGGCTCGGGAAGGCTAACCCATGGATTTCTTCTTTAAATAAACTAACATGTATTCTTACATTCATGGAATGCAAAACATAAACATTCAAGCTCTCATGCAGAAACTTAAAACTGATTTGAATAATTGGTTTGATGAAGAAACTATAGGACAAGGAAGAGACCAGTGCCTTATTAATTGGGCAACAGAGTCATACAAATGTGCACTCTCAGAAAACCTCAATTCCAGACTCAAAAACCTGAATGAAATGCCTTGCAAGCCATTCTTCTCATTTCAATACCTGGACATCAGATTCGTATGCATACCTATAACTCTCAAAATTTGAAATCAAGACTTACTCTCTCCTTAAAAGAAACTTAAATTTAAACCCACAGCTACCTTATAACTGGTATATTAACATGCCTTACAAGTTAATATGCAAGAATTAAGATAGTACATACAAAGACATCAAACAAAAATTGAATAGGGATTCAATGGTCTGTATTAAAATTCATCTAAAACTATACATTTGCAAAACAAAGAACACAAATAAATAAGACTCCATAGCCTGGAAGCTGCCAAGCAGCATGAATTTCAACATCCTCAGTTACAGTGGAGAAAAAACCAGATATAGGAGAAAGGAAAAAACAAAATTCCATCACCGACACCTGTCCATCCCTAGAAAAAATCTGCAACTGTTCAAACAGAAACCACAAGAATCTGATTTGATTTGGACTCAAATAGTCTGCAAAATTAGAATCCTTATTCTGAGACCTTTCCGACAATATATGATACTTGGTATATCGGATAAAATTTTCCCTCTGAATCTTTAATTCCAGTTTGCCTTCTCGTGCAAATTTTCATTTAAAAAATTGAAATATTTGCATTAATTCAATAGTTTGACTATTGAATAATATTTCAATTTAATGTTTTAATCTCACGGATTCAATAGCCTTTTAAATATCATGTTAAAACCCCTTTTCAAAAATGACACGTGTCAGCCACTGATTGGCCTACAGATCCACTGGGTGCCATGTGTCTGAGGTGACAAGTGGGCCAATGGCTCTATTTGCTTAATGGTTAGATGGTGAGCATCTTCCCATTAAGCCAATAAGCAAAACCTTAGATCCTTTTGAAGTTGCACACTAGTTAACCCACTACGTTTTGTGATGGATTTAATTGATTATTTCAATTAATTCATTTTTCCTCACAATGCACTAGCATGTGACACTTGTCGCAAGGGCTTATTTTCTTATAGGTTAGATGGTGTGCATCTTTCCATTAAGCCAATAAGCAAACCCTTGGATTTTGTGGAAGATGCACACTTTTTAACTCTTTGTTGAAATAATTTCAAAAATAAAAATATTATGAAATCTGCACATCTCACTAGAATGCGCCAAGTGTCACCCTCTGATTGGTCCATAGGTCCACTTGGTGCCACATGTCAATTTCTGATTGTGCCTTTAAACTGCACTACAATTGCGCCATTTGGCACCTACTGGGTGCCATGTGGCATCCTCTGATTCGCTGAGCACCAACTGGGTGCCACTTGTCATCTGTGCATTTTCATCCAAAATTAGGGTGGGGCCCACCGCGCATTACCTTCTCCAGCCAAGAGGTCCACCAATTGGCCTCTTGGTTCTTTTACTTATTTCATGTATGGTGTCCTTTAGTATATAAACACTAGAAATGCCCCCGCACAGGCAATATGGGATAATCCCATTTTCACATTTTCAAGTTTTTGAGGCCTTTGAGTAGAACTGCTCATCAATGGTTTCATTTCTTTGCCAAGAGATACCATTAATGTGTTCTAGAGGTCTGGGCGTCCTCTTCCATGGATTTACAATTTAAAATTTGAACTTAAAATCTCAAAAATCTCCTCCATTTGCTACTTTGCATGCTATCCCACTCTTCCATTTGTAATGGAGTCTCTTTACTTTCATGTACTGGCTGTGTTTTGGATGTTGTGCTTTGCATCTGCAGATTGCATTACTTGAAGACATTTGTGGAATGTGGCTTTACACCAGCCGATTGGATTAGCTTGCAAGCTGTTTCCAATTTCCAGTTTGTGCGTAGCTCCTGTTGATTACATTGCTTTACATGAGACTGCATCCCTTTGAGGCATCTTACCAACGGTTCACGTATCTTGTTTGTTCTTCCATGCTATGCACATACAGGGAAGATGTTGACCACGGGCTGGGAAAACGCTGGTAGAGGCAGGGAGGATGCTGGTGAAGGCTGTCGAACTTGGCTTTACACCAGCCGATTGCAATTGCTAGAAGGTATGTTGCCCTTCAACAAATCTATTTTGTGCACACCTGCAATCATTGCATGCCATGAGAGGGCATCTCCTTGAGGCGTCTGTCAAACATTAACATGCCTTGTTTATGCTTCCACATTTTGCAGGCAGGGAGTATGCAAGAAACAAGCAAGGAGGACACTGGCAGAGTTGTGGAATTCGGCTATACACCAGCCAGTGGCATTAGCTTGAAAGCCTTTGTGGAATGTGGCTTTACACCTATGGATTTCATTGTTTAGTTTCTAAAGCCTTTCTACAAATTGACCCCCATATTGCTGCGCAGGGTACCTTTGAAATTTACACCTGCTAACTATGTTTGGAAGTTTCTAAAGCCTTATCAATTTCCATATTGTTGCGCAGCTCCTGCAAACGGTGACACAAAGAACACTCCACACCAATTGCTGACTGAAATTCATCTTCTGCGCAACACATACAAAGAACACTCCATGCAGCCTGGGGAAGTGGCAACAGTTGGAAGATTTGACCTTCCACCTGCCAAATGCATTTGCAAAGTTCTATTTTCTACAGCCTCAACAACAAATCCATTTCAAGCATACCCTGCAATCATCGCACCATGAGAGGGCATCTCTTTGAGGCATTCTGTCAAACAGTTCACGTGCCTTGCTTGTATTCCCAAAGATTCAATTTTAGAACAGGCGGGGAAAATGCTGGCAAGGTTGTTGAATTGGGATTTTACACCTTCGAATTGCATTTGCTTGAAAGTTTCCAAAGCCTTACAAACAAATGCGCTTTGGTGAGTAGGCTGGAATCACCACATTTCATGAAATGACACCTTGTTAAGGTATCCAATCAAATAGTCACATGCCTTATCAATACTTCCATGTTATGCATTTGGAGGGAGGATGTCTACAAGGCTGTTGAATTTAGATTTACATCGGCCAATTGCATTTGGTGTTAAAGATTTAAAATAGCCATTCTAATGCGCAGGCATTATCTGGAAACCATGTGCAGGGGCCTCTTCTTACTAACATCTGCCAAATGCATTTGAAGATAAAGTTTCAAATCTTATTGCATCCCTTTTAAAATTAAAGATGTCTACCTCTAAACTCAGCGCTAGCTACCTCCTCAATGATAGTTTATATTATTTTATCTAATAGCAGAGTGAATAAGAATGAATATTCTTTCATAACTGGAAACCAATGTCTGAATCCACGCCATGCTTTGAGTTATTTTAAGATTTGCGCTCAAGCCAAATTCACAAATCTTGAAATGCTCACATTCAATAAAAGGACATTTATAAGTTTCAAATTTCGATGATAGACATCTCTACCACATTTCATCTGGTAATCCATCTTTTATTCTTTCCATGCTATGCTTTGAAAACTTAAATTGAAGAAAAACATCATGCACTCCATGCTTTCCTATTTTCCTTTTGGTACTGCGAAGGACTCTCCACATTATGCTTGCAATAACGGATTACAATCTTTGCAACTCTGCAACTTCAACTCATTAATGGCATCCGGCCTCTAGGGCTGCCTTTAAAAACTAACAAAATCCAGTAACCGGAATATGGCGGTGAGAAAACACATCCTATGATTGGCATTCTTCCATACTGCAAAGTGACAGCCAATGAAATCCAATAGGTGAAAAGATTTTAATCGCCCAAGTTGCCTCTTTTCAACAACTCTGCAAAGTACCCTGTCCAAGAGCAATGAACTGCGTTTGGTTTCGGCTTTGAAAACATGTCAAAAGATCTCCTGAGAATTCGAGCCTCTGGATATTGGAAGTGTGCTATATGGAGAATACGGATCTAGAAGGGCACCTCTTGAAAATCATCTAAGCACATTTGGCAACCCCTCAAAAGTAGCCACTTGGAAATGCAAAAAACAGGAAACATGAAGAATATCGATTTCTGCAAATGAAAGGAAACTTGAAAAGTGGGCAAACAAAACCCTCAGGATCTGAGACCTAGCAAAATTGAAGTAAATTTTGCCTATAATTTAGGGCAACCACTTTCCTGATCTGACCAATCACAACATTCAAGATATAACTTCGCAAACAGGGCCTCCGACCAAGCTGTGCAACTGATCTGCATCGAATTGTTAGAAACTGCAAATGAAATCAGATTGGCAAACTGGACAAACAGATTTGTCATAACTTGGAAATCATCAGGATAGCACATTTCCATGCCTAGAATATAGGGGAACATTAAATTATCTATTCCATTCAACTGGGTGTGAAATTATAAGACCTCAAAGTAGGTCACTCAGAAATCTGCATGTGGCAGTTTGGCACACTGATAGAAATTGCAAATGGAATGGGCTTAGCAAACTGACCAAATGGACTTTTCATAACTTGATGACGGATACTCAAGAATTATTTGACCTCTATAATGGATTACAAGAGGAATTTTATCAATTAGGTCACTAGGTCAAAATTTACAGTCAGTCAAACAGGGCTACTCAAAATTCTGATCAATTACACAATGCATGACAACAGTAAACTACCAAATTTGAGGGATTTGAAACCTAGTCAAAACATATCAAAATGACATGGGATTCAAAAAATAAGTTCTCTGATACACATACTCAACATCCCCAAAGTGGCGGGTCATGAAACATTTCTGGGTGCAAGATATTCAAAGGCAAACTAGGCCAGTTACAGCAGATTGACACTTAGGCATAAACGCAGATTTTGACAAGTGCCTAAAACAAGACATCACGAAATAAATCGAAACTTGAAATTGACGAACAGGGATGTCTTCAAATGCCTAAACAAGAGTAATAAGTACTTGACATGCATGGTAGACCTCAGAATTTCATCAAGGCAAATAGGCTCAAAAAGCACTTTAGGGGGTCAAAATGAAAAATTTTAACATGGTACTTCAAAAAACCTTACTGCTTTTTTCAGTCCCAACATGGCAAATCTTCCATTATTTCGGGGGGGGGGGGGGGGGAANGGAATTTAATATTTTTGGAAAAAAAATTTAATTTGAATGGAATAAATATTATTTGTACTGGCGATTTTTTTTCAATTATATGAAAATTCTTTAAAATCTTGGTGAATCTTTCATTATTGAAAAAAATCATGGTGAAAGGCACACATACTGAGAAACCATTATTATTTGATGGGGGTTTGGGGGAAACACCCCTAGATCTCTCCTTGTCAAGGGGCAACACCCCCACAGGGGTTTTCGGGGGCAGCGCCCCCAAAAGCTAAAATGACTTTTATTATTTTATTAAGGTTTCATGAGTTAATTTTATATCTTTTAATAGGAACCAACCCTACTTTTTATAACCTTTGGATGATCCCAGATGGATGGCAGGAATTCTATTTCAAGCCAAGGTTTAAAAGGACAAAAAACCCCCAAAAGTCTTTGAAATAGAGACACACGTCAAATCTATTTTGGGACAAAATTCTCAAAGTCATAAAGTTTCATTGACAGTCTCTGAAATAGAGACACATGTCATGTAAGCTATACCCTAACCTTAAACATCAACCACATATTGGTGAATATGGTTGTCAATTACGACAAGCTTTGGAAATTGTAGGCAAAATATTTTAGATTATAGTGTCCAACAATTAATTTGATTGGCAATATTAAGATAGAAAAGAATAAAAATACATAAACCAATAGGCGATGGGGCTGGGGCATTCGACTCAATATTTATAAAGTCTGGGTGACATAGACAACCTGATTTACACATTATATTTTCCAAATCTCGGGTCACGGATATGAGAGATTTGCCAAATGGTGAATATTCACCACTAAAGTTTTCCCTGGGCTCGAATCTTTGATGGATCTACTAAGATCCCATCACCGGATATAACATGACCCAAATAATGTACCTCAAGTCAGAAGAACGCACACTTCAACAAGTAGCCAAATAAATGATTCTCTCTCAACCTCTGCAAAACTTGTCTCAAGTGCTCCTCATGCTCCTTCTCATCACGAGAATATATCAAAATATCATCTAGGAACATAACCAAAAACTTATCCAAGAAGGTACAGAATGCTCCATACATGAGGCTCATGAATACTGCTGCAACATTCATGAGGCCAAATGGTACCACGGTGAACTCGTAATGGCCATACCTCGTACGAAATGTAGTCTTGTGGATATCTGTAAGAAATAACAATGGAAGATCAAAGGAACATAAACAATCCAAGAGAGTTAGAAAGTGGAGAAAAGTTACCATGAAGACAAGATCTAAGAGCATTCATCAAATGATCCAAAGACAAGAGAGGCAATATGTTTTATAAGGGGAAAAGAAAAGAAAAACCCCTTTGTGATATTATGAATGAGGCCATAGCCTAAAGAGAAAATAGAGAGAGAGAGTGCAAGATGCACATTACAATAACTTCTTAATGGATCATTCTTCATCCTTCCATTACTAGAAATGAGAGAGGAGCATCTCTTAAATAGAGATGAGAGAGAGGAGTTGGAATGTAACTCCCAAGTGCCACCATTCATAAGTGTGTGCGACATGTGTCGAAGTCCTCTTAAGGAGGAATAAACTACTTTCCTTATTAAGGAATTACATAAAAAGAGTTGTCCTCCCACTAGAGGACAAAATACATGTAGGGA
>MU223370.1:62456-83754 GCA_018584345.1 Thuja plicata | reverse complement strand
AGAGTGCAAGATGCACATTACAATAACTTCTTAATGGATCATTCTTCATCCTTCCATTACTAGAAATGAGAGAGGAGCATCTCTTAAATAGAGATGAGAGAGAGGAGTTGGAATGTAACTCCCAAGTATATGAATGCCACCATTCATAAGTGTGTGCGACATGTGTCGAAGTCCTCTTAAGGAGGAATAAACTACTTTCCTTATTAAGGAATTACATAAAAAGAGTTGTCCTCCCACTAGAGGACAAAATACATGTAGGGATTCCAAATGAATCTCCTAATTAAAATACAAGTAAAGATTAGATATTCTAACAATATCACTCTCCACAATTTTCAACTGATGATAACCTGACTTCATAACTATCTTTGAGAATACTTGAGCACCCAATAACTGATCAAAGAGACCATCGATCCTAGGAAGTGGGTATCGGTTCTTAATAGTTACTTTGTTCAACTATCGATAATCAATGCACAACCTAAGTGATCCATCCTTCTTCTTCACGAAGATCATCGATGCGCCCCAAGGTGACACACTAGGTCAAATATGCCCTTTCTCCAAGAGATCCTCCAGCTAAATCTTGAGCTCACTAAGCTCATGGGTAGTCATCCTATATGGTGCTCTCAATATTGGCTCGACTCCTAGCACAAGGTCTATGTGAAAATCCACTACTCTAGGTGGAGGCATACCAGGGAGATCTAAAGGATATACATCTGCAAACTCTTGTAGGATAGGAAATCATCAAAGGATGGATTCCTCTCAGAATCCTCTTGAACATATAAAATATTATTAAAAAAATAATTTAATGTAAATAAAATATTATTTAATTTTTTATAAATGTGAATCATTAAATAATAAAATTTAAATTTTAAGCTAACATCCCTTTTGCATGCACTACCTAAGCTACATAGAAGAAATCATACAAAGAGATATGGGTCTCTGCACTCCGGAGATCACCCTAGGAATACCATGCTCATCCACACACTCTACCATCTTCTGTCGACAATCCATCTTGGCATTGTGGGCATAAAGCCAATCCATGCCAAGGACAACATCATATGAACCTAGAGGGGTAATGCATAGATCGAACATCATGGACATGTCCCCAATATGAATCTGATGATTTTGAACCATGGAAGTAACTGACATCCTGGCTCCTGAGGCTAACTCTACCTCCTAACTGACATCATGTCTAATTGTCACTAGCCCACAATGCTCCACTACATATGGAGATATAAAGGAGTCAGTAGCTCCAGAATCAAATAAAATAGTAACCATACTACCTCATATCATACCTGTGGCCTCAATAACTATAGCCTGATGCTTGGCCTGGCAGTTATAAACCGCTACAAAAAATCTATGGTATCTACCCATGTCTCCAACTGTAGGCTCTGAGGTAGCCCCTCTCTGACCACTGACTGACTGTCCCTGTGGGCACTCTCTCACTATATTACCCATGCCACCGCAAGTGTAACATGACCCTCTGGTCTAAATCTATACTCCCTGTGTTCTAGACTATTGTGGTCCTCTGGTCCTACTGGAACCATTGTAACCGCCCCTAGAGGACTGTTGAGTCCTAGCTAGCTATGCATGAGGGGTCTATGTCCTCTGATCCTATTTAGGACCCTGAGACTGCCACTGTTTGGGCTTAAGGCCCTGATAACCCGATGAAGGCCTATGTCTAGAATCCTGCTAAGATATCTGCTGCTGAGAGTGTTGACTCTTAAAGGATCATGTTGAATGATTCTGATTCCCCTTCCAAGGGGGTATCTACTATCCTGACTACTGGGAAGAGGGGTTTTGGTGCTAAGACCAATCCTGAGACTCCTGTCTAGTACAGATATCCTTGGTACAAGTGTCATCTCAATTGTCTCTCTGAATGTGGTAGGAAAGGCTAGGCGTATTGTACCCCGAAGAGACATATTAAATCCCTTAATGAAATGATGGATACGTAGTTTCTCTTGCTTCATGTAATCAACATATGGAAGGAGCTCAAGAAATTAACTCTCATACTGGGTCACTATGAGACCTCTCTGCTAGAGATCATGGAACTCCTCTATCTGTCTTTATCTTAAATGCTCAGAGAGGTATCTCTCTCAGAAACAGGCCACAAAAGACTCCCAAGTGAGTGTATCAATATTCACTCCACTTATGGACTCCTCTTGCTCCCACCAAGTGGAGGCTTTCTCTCGGAGAAGATGGGATGCAAGTCACGCCTTTAGATTACTCCCATAAGGGCACAATCCAAAGCATCACTGTAAACTCTGTAACCAAGCCTCTGCTACTAACCCGTTATTGGATCCCAAAAATAAGGGTGGCTGGAGTCGTAATAACTCTAAGAATCTCATCTCCAACATCTCTAGGGGGTCTCTCTCTGACACATATCTCAGGCTTGAGTGGTACCTCTAAATGATTAACTGAATCACCCTCATGATCACCATGAACCTCAACATCCCTGGGTGGGGGACTCTGACTCCTCTCTCTGCTAACTTCTCTATCATCTTCTGGAATATGTGCTTCCCTTTCAGGAATCTTCTACTGAACTATGGGTGGTAGTCTTTGCTGAATCACCCCAATCATATTCTAGAGGACGTAAAAAATATCTTGTTTAGGGTTCTGAGGTGGTAGAGGTGGTCCATCCTCCTGTTCTTTCCCAACATGTGTAGCTCTACAACCCCTACCTTGTTGGCCAGCTCGTGTGATAACAGGCATCCTACACAATAATTTATTTTAAATGAGTTGAAACCAAATGAGTTTAGGTTCCTAGTGTCACAACATGGCTCTGGTACCAAAATTTCATGCTAAAAAATAGGGCCAAAACACACAGACAATTTTTTTTAAACATTACAAACAACTATGATGATACAACTAGTACTGAATATGTTCCAGAAAGGTGACGACATGGTGAAGTTAGATTTTGAGGTTCAAGGTCTAGACATAGATTGAGTTTGAGTCACAACAAAAGTGGATGCAGAGTCGGTATTCCAACACGTTACATGGGTTAGAGACCCTACGATTTAGTGCTACAAGAACACTCAGGTTGGGTTGATTAAACTCTAGTTTTATGTTTAACAAAGTGTGGCATAATGATCGTAAATCATTTTTTAAGAATATAAGTGAATTTAGGTTGATCTGATACTCCTATACTTACTTTGTTTTACTAGATGATTCACATGGGTGCACTAAACTACATTATAGGTTGACCTAGCAATACTTAAATCCTTAATCATAATTATAACATGGTCCATTAGAACTAATACATATTAAATTTCATTATTAAACTATTTACGACATTCAACGTATCTTTTAAACATGATCCTAGGTCACAACCATGTTGACTAAATAAGACCCCTACAATAACCTATCAAACTTTTACTCATTTAGAATTGAATTAATTAACCCCATTTGATATCATTATAATATTTTAAACAAAAACCAATATAATTATTCTATCCACATTAGATTTCTTAACACATTTAAAAATAAAGTCCTCACAACACAATAATTTTATCCAATTATATTACGAAAAGATGTATTTAAATTTCTTAAAGAACTATCATAATTTTATAATTAATTGATAAAAATAATAATTAAATTCACTTATTTTATTTGGAAAGAAAAATCAAAAACTACATTTAATCACACATTATTTAAATAAATAATAACTAATTTAATTACAATGAATAATATATATCACATTTTCTACTATTCAAAAAAAGATACTTAATCCTATATATTAACATAACCCACTAATATAACTTTATTTAAATTCTACCCCTTTTAAAAAAAAGATGAAAACACATTCCATTAATTATTGTTAACTTTGAATTAACAACTAAACTATACAATTAATAACAAACTAAATTCTATTAAACAATTCCTAACTATCCTACCCTATTTTTCCTACCTTACTATCCTACCCTATTTTGTATCCCTATCAACCTATCTCCTTCCCATGATTCACGTGCCAAGTGGGGAGGAGATGAAAAGACATAAAGTAAGGCAGCAAGAGGAATTCAAATTTCCAAGAGGACATAAAGTGCAGGTGTGGTTTTAATTTTTAAGTTGGGGCCCTCCAAAAGATATCCTCCATAAAGTGCAAGGCAAACAAGTTTTTTTTTTTAAGAAATGATAGCCCAGCATGGTACGCATTGTGGAAGGAAAAATTACGCATGAAAAAGGGGTAAAATGGATGTGGGGTCCACGAGATGTCATTTCCCCATTTTAAGATATTAAAACATGATGATGTGTGTTAGTATTGATAATTTATGCCTTTTCATTTATTTAACCAATTGGGTTGCACTAACAAGGGTTATTAGGGGGGTTTTGTATTCTAACCCCATACTTAATAAGAGAATAAAATAAAGAATATTTTCTATGTCAAATGGGAATTAAATTTCTTTTCCATACATTTTTTAGAGAGCTATTTTGGCTCTCTCAAAATCTGAAAGTTATATTTTTGTTTGCTCTTCCTCCTTACAATATTTTTTTCATTTTTAGAGTTAAATGTATGTATCATATTTTTTTATTTATGCTCTCAATTAAGTGGATTGTTTATACAGTATAGGGCATAGGTAATTATTACTTGATATTAAAATTTGGTTAATAATCCATTGCTATCATGATTTTTTCAACAGGATTTGAGGATGCAATATTGAATTTAAGGTGTGATATTTTGATCACATTGTTATAAAAACCTAGATTTCAAAGAAGAAAATAGAGAGTATTAAACTTGAAATTATGCAAAGCATTACATTTGAAGATAAGATATGATTTACAATCCAACAAAATTAAACACATAACTTGCTCATTTCACAAAAATAGCTATATTTCTATTAACAACATTGGAGTCTTCACTATTTGATCCATTCCATTACAAAATTTATCTTCAACATGAAGGCACAATATAATAGATGATAATACAATGGAGAGGTCTCCAACACAATGACATCAAGAACACCTTCCATGCTCCAAATCTAAAATGGCTCCATCACAAGATCCATCCAAAATCTATAAAAGAAAATATAAAACCAAGCATGGAGAGCTCACCTCAATCCTAGGACTCAAGGAGACCACCCCCGAGCTAGGAGAACCGGTAACCAATGGGTGACATCCACACCATTCACACAACACAAATATAATAAGAAACACTCATCCAAGGCTTTCACAATGGGATTCACCTTCAACCCATAATAAGGGGTGAATGTGGACTTCCATGTAGGAGATTTCCAAATTAATACATGCAATAACCATGCCTTTCTAAGACTAGAATCCATATATATTTTTTCATATATTCTCCTCATTATCTCCCCCAAATCAAGATCAATAACATTGGCATGCAAGGGCCCATACACCTTCCATTTTTTTCCTCTTCTCTACACATTCATGGAGTCCAACTAACCCCTTCCCCCATACATGGCCACTTCTTCCCTATCCAAGGGTGAGTAATTCCGTTACACCCTTCACAAAATTCCCTTATTCAAACAAAGATAAACACAATAAGTATAAAATAAAACCAAAAATCACATTCCCTTACATCACAACAACAAAAAATACATTGATCACATATGCAAGAGAATGAAATACATACAAATCTATTTGCAACAAAACAAATAACTTTCATGGAAATGATGGAGACCAACCTTCATAAGTTTTATGGTAAAATGATGCTTGAGAAGAGCCCAATCCTTTTTTGCTTCCTCCAATCCAAAACCCTAATGTCTCTAAAAGTAGAGAGTGGGTGGACACCTTCTAACCCTCCAAAGGTCCTCTAAAAGGGCCTCCAAATCCTATCCACCCACCAACATTAAATTCATAATTGACCCCTAAGTCCTTTGGATGTCCATTGTCCCCTATCATAAATGCAAGATTGGAAAGGAGTGTGAGTTTGGGTAAAAGGTTAAGACTCACTCCATTATCGTAACATGTGAGTAATGGGTTATTAAGAGGGTCACCAAGGCCACTAGTGGATTTTGGAAGTGTTAGAAATGTTCCTAACCCATACCCCTATCACTAAGGTACTTAGATTAAGCTAAAATTTGTCCTTATGACCACTTTTTGGCCTCTAGAAATGACTATAACAAAATTTAAATTTAAATAATCTAATCGAGTTACATTGCCAACCTTAGTAGACATATCATTACATAAACACATAACAAGTCTCAAGTGACACTGTAAAATAACATAATACAACATTGACATGTCACTAATTACACAGTGAAAACACCTAATACATACATATAATTTATGGTCACAAATTAAATCACTTAACAACAAGGTTCGAAGCTCTTCATTAGATTAAACCTTGGCTTTACAGTTTGCACATATGGTTGGTTACTGATTCTCCAATAATTTCTATGGTAATTTTCTTGAACACTAAATTGAACATCAGTAGCTCAATAAAATCACACACACACACACACACACACAAACTAAATTGCATAAACAATTGACTGAACATTCTACATTTTCATTTAATAACCTTTTCTCTTTTTTGCACCTGATAACCATAACTGATTCCATAACCAAAATAACATAACATATTTCTCCATTTGAATTTAAAATACTGAAATAATCATCATAATGCATGCGTATACCTAAAATATTATAAACATCATCTATAAAATATACTGAAGTAATCATCACATGACATAAATAATACTAATAATGTCTAGTCCATCAAATATAATATCCCAAAATATCGAATCATAATGTATCAAAATAAGTGTATCAACTGAGCTATGATGGGTCGGGGTGAGGCCGCACATCAAAATCAACAAAAAAAACTGATAGGGAACCTCAAAGGAGGAGCCATAGGCTCAGAGGAAAACCCATGAAGAAAGGAAAAACCACTACATGATGTACAAGTTGAATTATCAGAGTTTTCTCACACTTCTCCTACTAAGGAAGAAATACTTATTTGCCAACAACCTCCTAGGGAAAGTCCAATTTTCTTTTCATTTGAGCACCATGGTAATACACTTATAACTGCATATGTGTCAGAAGAAGGGGAAGAATAAATGTCACAAGAAAAAGAATCTTCCTAGAAAGAGTAGCAATTATTAGTAGAAGGAGGTCAGGAATGGGAAAATATAAGATTAGAAGAACTTGTTGCCAATTTTGAGCAAATAATATTTAAAGAACCTAAGCAAGTGGCATTTGAGGAACCCAAGCAAAATAATATGCTAGTAGGTATTTATAGGCCTACTCCCTTCTCATGGGAATTTGTAGACCTAGATATTTAGTTGGACATGAAGGAAAAGGAGGAGGAATGGGAAAAATAAAAGTGTAGGTTGCAGGAAGTGATTAACAATAAGAAGGATGAAATCAATGAGAAGAATACAAATTTTTTTGCATTAAAAAATAAAGTGGAAGACATAGTGAGCTTGATACCATGGATTCTATACTGCCAAAATGCCCCTAGAATTTATGCACTACATTTAAAGGACTTAAGTATTTCTTTTAAGTAATTGAGGGTACTTTTAGGATTAAACCCTTCAATTGAAACTCCTCATGAATTTTTCCAAGCTTATCAATCTTCTCCACCCAAGACAAGAAATATACTTTGTGAATTATATATGCACAATTATGTTGTTCCCCATGATAAAGAATGGAAACCACTATTAAACATTTGGGATATTTATTTAAATAACATTCATGTCCTATTTTTAGAATGAGAATAGTTGGGGCAATAGTTTAGAGCATATATATGTTAGAATGATTTAGAATAATTGAGAGGGAGGTGAATCAGTTATCCTTGGGTCTAGAAATACCAATTGAACTTTAAAACACTTCAACTGACTTATATCTACTCAATAATCCACTCGGTCTTTATAACATATAATCAGTAACATAAAATTGTAGTTCACTATCCTAAAGTAATCAAATTACAGAATATAAAACTCTTAACATTGCAACACATCAAATATCATTCACACAAGTATGACACTTTGATTTAATGTAGAAACCCAATATGGAAAAAACCACCAGTAGCATGCTACCAATTTTTCACTCTTCTGAAGTGAGCTCTGTGAGGAGCCAACCCCATTAAAGGTTACAATACACACTATTAAATGTGACCCTGTTAAAGGATTTAATCACCCTATTAAAAGTGACCTTGCTAGAGGACTTAGATCATTCCATTACAATGTAACCTTGAGTAAAGGATATACAATATAAATTTTAGGTCAACCTTGTTTAAAAGGAATTTGTACTGATATAATGGTTAGAAAGTAACAACAATTGTGATCTAAAACATACAACTCACTTTGCAAATACAGATCCACTTTCACTCAAATGCTAATTCACTAACTGGCCTCCATTTTCATGTCTATGTTACTCCAATTGCACATTGAAGTTGTCATTAGTTATCAAGCTGACATAATGGATAGTCGGTGACAAAGTCAACACAAGACAGTCGATATATATCACCGAAGTGCAGAGTTAACCAAGAGCACTGATCACGTTTAGAGTTAACCAAGTACAATGATACCCAATTAAATAGACTATACCGAGTGTAGACAACAACGAGCTACACAAGCATAATTGAACACCAGTATAAACAAGATATACAGTGTACACCAAGCACCGAGGAAGAACATTAACTAAGTGGAATAGAGTCCACATAAAAGTTTGTTATGGTACATTGTTCTAAGTAACAACTTTTGAGCCGACTTAGACAATTGTTTACACTTGATCGAGGAGGACATTAATTATAGATTTACAACATTAATTGTTTATGTCTCCTATGTTTATTTGATCAATGTAAATTTTGTAACCGTTGATCTTAGGGTAAGGATGTAAATGTTGAGCCCTAATTAGGTCATATCATTTGATATATAAATATATAGATGTTAAATTTTGTTAAGTATGTTGATCAAGAAATGATCAAGTAGCCGCCATACTATAGACATCAAAGACCAGAGAAGGGATTCAAGGATAGAGACCACATTGCACAAATCAATTTACAGAATTAAAGCAAGGCTACCAAGCAGAAGGTATTATCATTCACACTGAGGTGATATATTTTGTATGAACTTAATGGATCTGTATCAAATTTTTTGACATTATATATATTTCAGATCAACTTTCTGTTACTCTCTAACAATTTTAGTAGACACCTAAATATCTTAACAAAGTAAACTTAATAGTCTTATTGTAAATCTATTAACCGAGTGCACACATAGATTGTGTTGCTAAAACCTAACATGGGGTAGATCTAGTTGATCATTTTGTTACTCCTAACAGGGTAAGATCATCAGAAGTGATCATTTTGTAAAGCTTTAATAGAATACCTTTATTATAGCAGTAGTGAAGTTTTGTGGGTCTCATCCCCACCGCAGTTTTTACCTTCTAACAGGGGTTTTCTGCAATACCAAAATACTAGTGTCAAGAGTACTTAATTGTTTGTATGTGTTATGTTTATTTTACATGCATTTAAATTTTAGCATTGATACTATATGTTTGGAATAAGAATCAGGGTAATCTTTAAGAAACTCCCCTTCAAAAAAGGTGTAAAAAACTGGCGAAATTTAGAAAACTACAGAGGCAATTATTCATTTTATTGGTGAAATTTTTTCTTTTCAAAGAAAAAAATAATCTCATTTGGCGAATTGTGTTTTTGTTTCAGAACTACCAAAATATATATTGGCGAATAAAAAATAGTATTTATAATATAAAGATATATATTTGCAAATGAAAAATAGTATTTATAGTATAAAAATATATATTGGCGAATAAAATACAGTATTTATAGTATAAATAATATATATTGGAGAATAAAAGATAGTATTTATAGTATAAAAAATATATATTGGCGAATAAAAGACAGTATTTATAGTATAAAAAATATATATTGGCGAATAAAAAATAGTATTTATAGTATAAAAAATATATATTGGCGAATATTCAAAACATAGCGATAGGACAATGTGTCAAGTTGGGTGCTACGTGTCATTTATAGATGACCATTTTGTGTGGTCATTTTATGTAGCTTTGACAGGATAAAATGAGGGTCGATGGCTAACAGTTATGAAGATACGCAATGGTCATGTTGATGGTGTGCGTGACTTTGGCTATTATGTTGGCAGTTTAGAGTTGTAGGCCACGAAGATACGCAAAGGTCAAGTAAGCTTGTGGTTGACAGTTTGGCATTTACGTAGCTTTGAAACATTTTGTGGTGACTGGTGATAGTGTGTGTAGCTTTGGCAGGCTAAAAGGAGGGTCAATGCAGACAGTTACGAAGATACGTAATGGTAAGGTTGACAACGTGCATAACTTTGGCGGTTATGTTGGTAGTTTGGAGTTGAAGACCATGAAGATACACAAAGAACAGGTTGACAGTGTGCGTGACTTTAGAAGTTATGATCGCAGGTAGGATATGGGGGTTTCGAGGCCACGCTAGCAGTCTGCGTAACTTCACCGTGAAGTTACAGTGACATTGAACATTGAAGTGCAATTAATGAGACTTATCGATGCCAAGATTTTGATTAGACATTAAAAATGATAATTTGTATGAGATATGAGCTGTGATTTGTAAACATTAATTATTTTTATTTTTGGAGTCAAGTCACCTTACGTGAAACATTCTTTCAAAATTTAATGCGGCTGCCAAGTTGTCAGTTCAAAATTTAAAATCACAGCTAAGATATGGTGGTTATAAGGACATGCTGTCAGTTTGCATAAATTGAGTAGTACATAATCCAGGCCAAGATTTTGATTAGACATTAAAAAGGATAATTTTATGGTATATGAGTTGTGATTCATCAACATTCATTATTTTTCTTTTTGACTTTGAAGCCAAGTTACGCAGGATATTAATGTCTGCAATTTTTGTTTATCGATATTCATTAGTTTTCTTTTCCGATGCAAGCCACCTTACGTGAAACATTCCTTCAAAATTTATTGTGGCCAGAAAGTTGGTGATTATTTTCTTTATATACTCCTCGGTAGTGAAATTGCAAAACAAAGGGCACTTTCTAAATTTCTAACTTTGGATTCTTGGATGACAGAATGGGTCTTCCAGTAGCTGAGGGATAATCAAATGAGAGCCTAGAACCTGTTATCCAACAAAATTTGGATATGGAGGAGGAGATTTAGCAGGATGTCCTTAGTCATCTTATGTCTGTAGCATGGGATCATGCTACCAGTTATGTCAGATACCAAAGTGACATGTTCAAACTCGAAGTAGAACATGACAAGGCGGAGATGCGAGCCATTTTTTACGATCATGGCTTTGAACAGGAGGGGTTCTAGGAGGAGATTATCTGATTATTTGCTGGTCTGTGCATCAACTGATCTTTTTTTCTTTGTGGATAGTATTGTTATATTATTATTTATACTATAACATATTAACAAATTACTATTAGTATATTAGTATTAGGATATGTAGGAGTCGATTGTCGAACTGTCGGACTAGGCTTTTGTAATTTCCTCTGAATGTTCAATGAATCTTAGAAAAAAATTTGTTACTTGTAATTTGTAAATACAAAATTTGAATGTACTTTTCATTTTGGTTATGGAAACGGTTGGAAGCTTGTCTCTTCTCCTTCTGGAGAAACCACAACCATTCAGAACTTCAGTCACTCAGTGAATCTAAATCAGTGATTCAGTTACCAGTATTATGTATACCTAATACCAGTTTTTGAATTTAATAGTAATATTGTATACATATGAGAACTAGAAGACTCTTTTTCAAATAGTGTTACTATTTTTATTTTTATGCATTATTTGCTAATACTTCAAATTTCAATACTAAATAGTCAATATAGTAACATGTTACGTGAATCATGAAATTGAACAATAGTTTTATAAATTGAAAAATATGTAAATTTTAATTATTAATTAACTTGAACTTTGAAGTATCTGTGAGTGTGAACTGTGATTTTGTATAAATTTATAAATACCTATTAACTGATTCAAAATACTAAATCACAATTCACTTCATTGACTGAATGAGAAGTCTGACGCTTCTGAAATCTAAATCCCACATATCACATGGAAATTTGGAACCCACTCCAAGCTCCAAAGTTACGCCTGGATATTTCATAACTTCTCAATGGTTAATTTATTATGATGGTGATGGGTTCTGAAGTTACGCCTGGTTGTTTCGTAACTTCTCAATGGTTAAGTTTTTATGATGGTCAGGAGTTCCAAAGTTACGCCTGGTTGTTTTGTAAGTTCGTAACTTCTCAACTGTTAATATTTTATGATGGTGATGGGTTCTGAAGTTATGTCAGCTAGTTGTTTCATAACTTCTAAATGGTTAAATTTTTATGATGGTTAGGGGTTCCAAAGTCCCAACTAACTTCGTGTGTAACTTCGTAAGGTATTGAAAAGTGAGAGTAAGTTGCATGCCATGTGGAAAGTGTCAAAGAATGGAATGTTTTCAAAGCTTTGTTAGGGTTTCTTGGTCATTTATGATGGTGGTTACAACTTACAACCTAGGGTTAGATCTACTGTTAGCATAACTTCAGCAACATGCCAATTATTTGGTCTCGGATCGCCGCCAAATCTATGCTGGAAGCGACAATTTACAGTGACACTTTTAAAAAAAAAGGTAATTACCAATTTCATGTGTGTGCACTTGATGAGATTTTAATTTTTAATAGAGTAGGTGTCTTGGTGGCTGGTTGTGAGTTTCTTATTAGTTATTAAAAAAAATTCATACTTCACAGAGCATCCATAATTTTCAGAGTCAAAGAGCAACAAAGAGTTGAAACCTTTAAGTGTCGAAAAGGAGCTTATTGCTTAGAGTTTAATATACATAAAGAATGGTAGAACAAGGATCTCCTAATGTTGTTGTAGTACCGGGAAAGAGTTTTCCTTCAAGAACAAAGAGGAAAAATATATACGCTGAAGAATGGATGAAACTATTACCTGGATCCTCAAATTCACAATCAGCTAATGCTTATGAATGAACAGACCCTTATGCATTCTGCAGGGATGTTGTCTTCCCAAACACAACTGGGTATGAGCTCTTCATGTATTTCTATAACAATAGATTGAGAGGTCCTCCTGTTTCAAACCCATTGGACATGAACCTGAGAAAGTTGATAGTACCTGAGGTATTTTTGGATGTAGACCTCATGAAAGCACTAATTGAAGCATAAAATCCAGTGACACAAGCTTTCCATAGGCAGGATAAGTCTATACTCTTCATGTTAGACATAGCAAATTTTATTCAAGTTTTCGACCTTCAGGGACCTTTGAGCATGTATATTGACCTAGCAGAAGAGGAGGCACTGTTTCATAGACAAAAAAGTTACTATACTAGAAGGGTTATGAGGAAGCATAGTCCTAGACAAAATAAAGAGGCAGGGTTGTTGCCTAAGAAGGTTGTAGATTCATTTGATATTGATCTTTTTTTCTCCTATTTCCAGAATACCATCTATGTTCTAAGCAAAGTTATTGGAATAGATGAAGGTTTGACAGTGACTCCTGACATTTATATCATGGCTACAGATATTAATGACCTGTACACCAACAAGGATTTTGATTATGTGGGGCACATAATCAATGTAATGCACACTGAGTTGATGACGATAAAGACTGATTTGAAAAGCTTCAAGTTCAAACACTACTCCATTCTGATGCACCTGTTGCAATATTGGCTACATCAACCCAGAGTTCATTAATGAGACCGAGAATGCAGGAGGAACTGTTCTGCTTCAACTCTGGACCAGGTTATGGGATAGAAGTCACCATTTCTCTAATTCCATTTCTTTTTATAGTGATTTTGTGGATCCAATAATGAACATGTTAGGTATTGTGAGGAATAGATTTCCTTTACTAGTTAGAAAATTGCTTAGACCCCTAGCATTTAAAATTGACAATGAAATTAACCACAATTGGGGTGATATTTTTTTTTAAAGAATTTTTCTATTATAAGAGTGTATGTTTGCCCTCAACCTCCACACGTAATGTGTGCTAAAATTTTGACACACTTCTATGAGTCATTGTATTCAAGATTGCTCAAAAATAAGGTCTCAAATGGCGACTCATAGCTCCCTATTCATGGAGTGCAAGGGTTTGTGATGAAGGCCCTCAGTTTAGACCTAGTTTATGCCCATGCAAGTACACCATGAAATTAGAGATTTAAAGAGGAAGAGAAAGAATGCTAGTCTTCATGATCATCAAATATGCATTGCAAATGAAAACTATTCTATATGATAACAATGCATGAAAGAAAATATGAAAACTAATTTATGAAGGAAATATGCAAGATTAATCTATGAAAGAAAATATGAATCTAAATTAATGTGAATATACTCTAAATGGACTGCCATGGATGCATGAGAGAAGAAGACAAGAAGAAGAGAAGTTGCATGGTTCAAGCTCAAATGCTCAAACTCTCCTCCAAAATTGCTCTCCAAACCTGCAGCATAACAATAACATAAAAACTTGATATCTCTCAAATGAGAAGGAGATGGCTCCTTATAAAGGAAAGTGTGGAGAGGAATGCATCCTCAACAACAATGTGGGATAAATCCCTAAAAGGCAAGTGAGAGGAAAAAACCCATCACTTAGGAATATGTGTGGAGAAAAAGGAGTTTTATTTATTTTTTATTTGATTTATTTTCTTTTTTTCATCAAAAAGAGAGCTTTAAGTGGGGATTTTATTTATTTAATTAAAAGAGGGATTTTCTTTTAATTAAATAAGATTATTTAATTTTTTTTTAAAAAAGAGATTTTAATTAAATAAGATAAGATTATTTAATTAAATAAGATAAGATTATTTAATTAAAAGAGATATTTTCTTTTAATTAAATAAGATTATTTTATTTAATAAAAAGAGATTTTCTTTTAATTAAATAAGATCATTTTATTTTTTTAAAAGGGGTGTTTTCTTTTAATTAAATAAGATTATTGATGAAATGATCAAACCTTAGGAAATATTGAAATAATTGAATTAATTACAATTTGATCAAGGAAATTGATTTGAATTGAAAATGTTGCAAAACATTGATTTAGGAATTTGATAAATTGATTTTGTCATTTGATAAATTGAAGAATGGGGGCCCATAGTCTAGGCGACTATTTTAGGGTGCATACATTTGCCCCTCTTTGACTAATGTGTGATCTTTATGGGAACACATGTCATCAAAGAATGCAGTTGAAGTGAGATTGATTTAGGATCACAAAATAACCTAGACGTATGATCGACGGACGGGAACACATCGGGACAAAGATAAGTTGTTTGAAAAAGACAAGGTCAACACCCCTGTAAATAGGTAATTGACATGTCCAAGATAAGAATCTCAAGCAAGGTTGCCCCAAGTGGAGCAATTTATAGGATTGATAAAGCTGAATCAAGGATTGAAGTTTGATAGGTACTGCCCCCTCATTATCAAAATCAAAATGAGATAGAGGAGAAACAACAAATTGATAAATTTGATCAAATCGAACTAAAGATAAGGTTCTTTATGTAAGATGAAAGATACAAGGATCATGGAACCAAGGTAGATCATCAAGCACGAAAGATTATGCCCCAAGGTTGAATTAGAAGAAAAGAAGTGGGGTGAAATCAAATGGAAGATAGAAGTTTGGAATAGGTGGAAAGAAATGGAGAGAAGAAAGATAATTTTCCTTAAGAGAGAGAATGCCCCAAAATCAATTAACTGTTTAAGATGGAAAATTTTGATTGAGATCATGAAAGAAGATAAGGAAATGAAGATCAAAATATGACCACATTTGATTAAAAGTCCACGCGCAAGATGAAGGAAAAACCCTCTCAAACTCATAATGCAGCCTAAAAATGCAAATTAACATGAAGTCTAACAATGCAAGCTACATGAAAATGCAAAGGTGTACTTGCAATAGACAAACTGTAACATAGGATTTTGTGTTCATCATTCATTAGAGAATGTTAAGGAACTTATTTTCATCATTAGGCCATTATTAACGGACATCGAAAAATCACACAATCAACACTAGTTACAAGCTCAACTATGAAGATATGAATGTGATTTATATTGGATTGGAATGTGGAAAGATTCTAACATAAGCATCAAAGATATAAAGGTCAAGATGGCTTTGATGTTAGCTTACCCAATTTAATGTAGCAAAACCATGCTCGCATCAAGGCATAGATGTCGAGATGACCATAAGAATGGTTGTGCAAAAATAGTCAAAGATGATGCCTCAAATCTCCTAAGTATGTCAAGGGGACAACAAGAGACACTCTAGAGTTTCAAGACCACACCCACAAGCAAAAAGAAAATAAAAACATGTCCCATGCCCCAAGTCCTCTAGCTATGCATCCCGGAGAGACTTATTAGATAAGGACACTCAACGAAAATCAATAACAGTCAACACACAAAGAAAAGATCATGACATAGCTCAAGAATTAAGTGTTGTGCTTAAAAATTTAAGTGTGTTAACTGATATTGAGTTCCAAGAATAAGGATCGAATGCTTGCAAGCAGGTAAGATCATGTGACAAAACTGGGTGAGACCAAACTAATAAGTGTTGAAAAACACTCGATGTCAGGGGTTGTATTGAAAAATATAGTTGGGGTTGTGTTGAAAAACACCGTTTATGAGGTGTCCTAAAGACTAACACATCCAAGAGACCAAAGCTAACACAGTTATGCCCCCTAGACAAAGACAAAGACCAATTCCAAACCAAGGCAACAAGGACAAGGCATGATTGAGAAAGGCTAAGTATCAAGGACACACACTAAGAAATAGGGGTGCAAAGGCCTCAAGTAGTGCCTGTTTCTAGGTTTTCACCACTTAGATTTTATTATAATGATTTTCTACCAAGGTGCCTGTTTCCAGGTTTTCATCAAGGCACTTTTTCTATTTTTTATTTTTTATTTTTAAATTTTTAAATTTTTTATATTTTTGGAATATATAATTTGTTTGGAGATACATCAAAGTTCCTATTGCTAGGTTTTCACTAAGATGACCATTATTTCAGGACATTTTCCAATTTTTAGAATTTTTTGACAATATATCATTTTTTTGGATTTGTTCAGGATCAATAAGTATGTACAAAGGGTTCCCCCAGACAGAATGAACATCATGGATAGAAATTCTTCAGGTGCAAGACATTGATAGGATCAGGGAGCTGCTCTCCCTCTACTATAGATAGTAAATAAGCACCTAACCCAAAAGTTGTTGTGATGATGTAAGGTCCAAGCCAATTAGGTTCAAATTTTCCCTTTTGATCCCTATGATGTTGATTCTTAAGATTTTCACATAGGACAAGATCTCCCACTTGGAATTCTCTAGGGTGAACCTTTTTGTTGAAGGATTTGGACATGCACTTTTGATAAACCCTCATATGGTCAAATGATGCTTGACATTTTTCATCTAGAAGTTCTAACTCTTGAAGTCTCATGGCACGGTAGTCTTCATCTGTAACTAGACCTTTGAGGGAAACTTTAAGTGAAGGAATCTCAACCTCCAAAGGTAACACTGCTTCAGCACCATATGCAAGGGAAAAAGGGGTAGCCCCAGTAGGAGTATGAATACTCATTCTATAGGCCCACAAAGCTAGATTTATCTATAAGTGCCAATCTCTACCATTCTTATAGACTATTCTATGTAAGATTTTAAGAATGGTTTTGTTTGATGCCTCTGCTTGACCATTTCCTTGCGGGAAGTAAATGGAGGACCAATGTTTTTTAATCTTGAATTTCTTGCAGAGTTGTTTAAGGTCCTTATTTTTGAACTGGCCTCCATTGTCAGTGACAATCTCAGAAGGCACTCCATATTGACAGATGATATGGTTCAAAATGAATAGAGAAACTGTCTTTCCCGAGGCAACAGAAAATGGGACAACTTCTACCCATTTAGTGAATTAATCAGTAGCAATGATAATAAACTTGTGTCCACCTGATGAGTTGGGATGAATCTTCCCAACAAGATCAAAGGCCCAGTGCTAAAATGGCCAATGAGATATAGAAGGAATGAGCTCCCAACCTAGAGCATGTATTAGGTTACCATGTTTTGACACTTTTCACATGAATTTGCAAAAGCTACTGCATCAATCTGCATCGTAGGCTAATAGTACCCCACCCTAAGCAACCTTTAGGCCATGGAAAGACCATTGGAATGTCCTCCATAGATGTCCTCGTGGATTTCAACTAACACTTGGTCAGATTCTTCATTTTCTAATCATGTAAGAAGTGTTCCATCTAGACCCCTCCTATACAAATCACCAGAGATAAGGGAATGTTGAGAGGCATTTCAACTGAGGTTTTTGCGTTCAGATCAATTAAAGGTTTCAGGTATAATGCCATCATGAAGGTATGAGTAAATGGCACCATAACGGGATGACTCACAACCAACAAGGGTACAAATGTCATGACTTTCTTGGGAGTTATAGATAGGGTGATGTAGCTCTTCCACCAGGAATTCAAATCTAGATTCATGTTGCCTTAACTGAAGGAGTGAAGCAAGTGTATCCATAGCATTAGCTGCTTTGTTTTTTTCTCTAGGGATTTGTTGAAACATGACAAATGTGATGTATCATTTCAAGGAATCAACCATTTGCTTGTAAGGTGCCAGTTTCTCATTTTTTGTTTGATATTCATCATTGACTTGGTTGATTATCAACTGTGAATCCCCATAGATGTGCAACTCTATGATTCTCAATTCTATGGCCATCTTAAGTCCATTTGTTAAATCTTGATACTCATCAATGTTTTTTTTACATGAGAACAATAACTTGTAAGACTTAGGAATCGTGTACCCATGAGGAGAAACAAACAACACACTAGCTCCTGAACCGTTTTGCATAAAGGGTCCATCAAAGAACATCTTCCATGTTCTTTTATTAATATACATGAGGTGTTCATCTGGGAAATCAATTTGAATAGGTGCATTATCTTGTATTGGGAAATCAGCCAATTGATCTGCTATGGCTTTTCCTTTGATTTCTTTACGCTCAATGTAATCTATGTCAAACTCTGAAAGGATCATCATCCATTTAGCAAGTCTACCTGTGAGGGAAGCCTTACCTAGTAAATACTTGAGTGGGTCTATTTTTTGCAATGAGGTGTATAGTGTGTGCAAGCATGTAATGTCGCAACTTTTGGGAAGCAAACATGACTGCAAGGCAAGCTTTCTCAATGTTGGTGTAGTTAACCTCATATGAAACAAGAGTGTGGATAATATAGTATATTTCTCTTTCTTTCCCATGTTCATCAAGTTGAGCTAGTAATGCCCCCAAGGAAGATTCTATCGCTGAAATGTATATAATAAGTGGTTTCCCTGGGATAGGAGCCATTAAAATGGGAGGATTTTCCAATTAGTGCTTGATTTGATCTATGCTCTTTTGACAATCCTCATTCCAAACACATTTGAATCCTTTGTGTAAGTTCTTGTTGAAGGGTTGAGCTATATTTGCCAACTGTGAAATGAATCTCTTTATGGATTAAAGACATCCTTGAAGACTCCTCATTTGACTAATGTTTCTAGGAGGTGGTATATCTATGATTGCTTGGACTTTTTTAGGGTCTACTTCTATTCCTCTTTCTGAAATGATGAATCCAAGTAGTTTTCCAAAGGTGACTCCAAATGCACACTTTTTAGGATTTAACCTTACTTGAAATTGTTCCATGCGATCTAGAATGACCTCTAAATCATCTAAGTGTGTGTGTCTCTTCTTAGACTTGGCCAAGGTTTCATCCACACAATCTTCCATGTTTTTATGCATCATGTCATGAAAAATGGTTGTCATAGCTCATTGATAGGTGGATCCTACATTTTTTAATCCAAAAGGAATAACATTCCAACAATAGGTACCCCATGCACAAGTGAATGCAGTCATTTCTTGATCTTCAGGAGATATCTTAATCTGATTGTATCTGAAAAAACCATCCATCAAGGAATAAATCTCATAACCCGCAGTCATATCCACTATCATGTCTATATTGGGAAGTGGAAAGTCATCCTTTGGGCATGCTTTATTAACATCTCTAAAATCTGTGCAAACTCAAATGGATTTTTCATGGTTGGAAACTGGTACAATGTTTTATATCCATTCAACATAGGCAATAGCTCTTATCAATCTTGCACCAAGGAGTTTTTCTAATTTTGCTTTGACTAGGAGAGCTATGTGAGGATGTATCTTTCTCAATTTCTATTTAACTGGTTTGACACCCGGAGCTATGGACAAGTGATGCATGATAAGATTAGTGTCCAACCCTGGCATATCTGAATAAGTCCATGCAAAATTGATCTTCTTTTTTTGTAAGAACTTAGTGTAATCTTCTTTTTCTTGTGGTGACAAAGACTCAGCCAAGTATACTATATATGGAGCTACATCTATACCCAAATTGACTTCTTGTGTTGGTTCAATAAGAACTGAAGATCTATCATGAAAGTAGCTAGGGAGACAATCAAGTACCTCATACTTAGGCACCTCAGAGAGGCTTTCACCCTCAGATACGTCATTTATTTTTAATTTTTTTGGTTCTGACACTGCCACACAAAGGTTTTCGCAATTAGAACTCCTATTCTTTTGATTTTATTTTGTGACTAAGGTACTTGATGTTTGGCTCTGTCATGTTGGTAGCTAGTTCACTGGTGGAAGAGACTATGGGTTCAATGAAATTTAAGTAACAAGCTATCTCATAATCATTTTGAAATGTTAAGAGCTTAGGTTTTTTATAGTGTTGGGACCAATCGATGAGGTCAGGATGAACAATTGGTAAGTCAACGACTGGCTTAATGTTGTAAATGTGAATGGTATTATCTTTGGTGACCATAGAGTCAAAGTCTATCAAGTATCCTTCTAAGCTACCCAAATTGGTATCCATCCTAACAAGTGAAGAATCGTCCACTAAGGCAACATGTGTGTTCAAATCCTCTAATCCTACATGTGACTCGTCAGCTACCTCAGGTTGAGAACTATAAGTGTGGATGACATAAACATCCATGTCAACTATAGAAGGCTCTGAGAAGGAGTCCCATTGATACTCATATGAACCTATGTCTGAACTACGACTAGGATGCTTACACCATGATAGTTTGAGAC
Organism: Thuja plicata; assembly: GCA_018584345.1. Lineage (NCBI taxonomy): Eukaryota > Viridiplantae > Streptophyta > Pinopsida > Cupressales > Cupressaceae > Thuja > Thuja plicata. The sequence continues at coordinate 62,769 of MU223370.1, read as the reverse complement.
ATCTTGATGTGGAAGGTGTAGTGTCATCAAAGGTAACAACTTCTCTTTCCATTAAATGGATAAGATTCTTTTGTTGACGTTCTCTGAAAGGATCTTCTACATCTAATTCATCTTGTTCTAAAGTTGCAACTGTGTGTGTAAATGGGTACCTATCAGAATCAACACAAACACTCAATAGGTCATTGTATTAGTTCAAATGGTTAGATAAAATGTTCAAAACCACTAATATCGGCCTATCGCCTTCTAACTAGAAAGAGTGTAATGAATAACATATTTAGCCCTCAGAATATGCTATAAATCAGTGACCAATACT